>JANJXV010001570.1:0-102903 GCA_024803745.1 Megascapheus bottae | reverse complement strand
TCACACACCTCCTTTCCTTGACTTCACACAACTCCATTTTATGAGTTCGCACACCTCCATTTTGACTTCACACACTTCCATTCTGTGATTTCACACACCTCCATTCCATGACTTCACACACCGCCACTCTATCAGTTCACACACATCCATTCTATGAGTTCACATACCACCATTTTGATTGCACACACCTCCGTTCTATGACTTCACACCCCTACATTCTTACTTCAAAAACAGCCATTCTATGACTTTACAGACCTCCATTCTATGTGTTCACAAACGTCCATTCTATGACTTCACACACCTCCATTCTATGACTTTACACACCTCCATTCTATGACTTCACACACCTCCATTCTATGACTTCACACACTTCCATTCTGTGACTTCACACATCTCTATTCTATGAGTTCACACACCTGCATTGTCACTTCACACACCTCCATTCTATGACTTCACACAACTCCATTCTGACTTCACACACCTCCATCTGTGACTTCACACACCTCAATTCTGTGACTTCACACACCTCCATTATGACTTCACACACCTCCATTCTATAACTTCACACACCTCCATTCTATGACTTCACACCTCCATTCTGTGACTTCACACACCTCCATTCTGAGTTCACACACCTCCATTCTGTGACTTCACACTCCTCAAATCTGACTTCACACAGCTCCATTCTATGATTTCACACACCTCCATACTGTGACTTCACACACCTCCATTGTATGACTTCACACACCTCCATTGTGACTTCACACCTCCATTCTATGAGTTCACACACCTCCATTCTGACTTCACACACCTCCATTCTATGACTTCACACACCTCCATTCTGACTTCACACACCTACATTCTATGACTTCACACAACTCCATTCGGACTTCACACACCGCCATTCTGTGACTTCACACACCTCCATTCCATGACTTCACACACCTCCTTCCGATGACTTCACACACCTCCATTCTGTGACTTCACACACCTCCATTCTGTGACTTCACACACCTTCATTTTGACTTCACACAGTTCCATTCTTTGACTTCACACACCTCCATTCTATGAGTTCACACACCTCCATTCTGTGACTTCACACACTTCCATTCCATGACTTCACACACCTCCATTCTTTGACTTCACACACCTCCATTTGTGACTCTACACACCACCTTTTTGACTTCACACACCTCCATTCTGTGATTTCACACACCTCCATTCTGTGACTTCATACACCTTTATTGTTTGACTTCACACCTCCATTCTTTGACTTCACACACCTCCATTCCATGACTTCACACACTTCCATTCTATGAGTTCACACACCTCCATTCTATGAGTTCACACACCTCCATTTTGAGTTCACACACTTCCATTCTGTGACTTCACACACCTCAATTCTGTGACTTCACACACCTCCATTCTATGACTTCACACACTTCCATTCTGTGACTTCACACATCTCTATTCTATGAGTTCACACACCTGCATTGTCACTTCACACACCTCCATTCTATGACTTCACACAACTCCATTCTGACTTCACACACCTCCATTCTGACTTCACAAACATCAATTCTGTGACTTCACACACCTCCATTCTTTGACTTCACACACCTCCATTGTGAGTTCACACACCTCCATTCTGACTTCACAAACATCAATTCTGTGACTTCACACAACCTATTCTATGACTTCACACACCTCCATTCTATGACTTCACACACCTCCATTCTCTGACTTCACAAACCTCCATTCCGACTTCACACACCTCCATTCTGACCTCACAAACATCAATTCTGTGACTTCACACACCTCCATTCTATGTCTTCACACACCTCCATTCTAAGACTTCACACACTTCCATTCTTTGACTTCACACACCTCCATTCTGTGACTTCGCACACCTCCATTGTTTGACTTCACACACCTCCATTCTGTGACTTCACAAACTTTTATTGTTTGACTTCACACACCTCCATTCGTTGACTTCACACACCTTCATTCCATGACTTCACATGCCTCCATTCTATGAGTTCACACACCTCAATTCTATGAGTTCACACACCTCCATTTTGACTTCACACACCTCCATTCTGTGACTTCACACACCTCCATTCTGTGACTTCACACACCTCCATTCTGTGACTTCACACACCTCCATTCTGTGACTTCACACACCTCCATTCTGTGACTTCACACACCTCCATTCTGTGACTTCACACACCTCCATTTTGACTTCATACACTTCCATTCTTTGACTTCACACACCTCCATTCTGTGACTTCACACACCACCATTGTTTGACTTCACACACCTCCATTTTTGGACTTCAAACACCTCCTTTCCATGACTTCACACATCTCCATTTTATGAGTTCGCACACCTCCATTTTGACTTCACACACCTCCATTCTATGACTTCACACACCTCCATTGTACTTCAGAAACATCCATTCTATGACTTCACACACCTCCATTCTGTGACTTCAGACATCTCCATTTTGACTTCACACACTTCCATTCTTTGACTTCACACACCTGCATTCTGTGACTTCACACACCTTTATTGTTTGACTTCACATACCTCCATTCGTTGACTTCACACACCTTCATTCCATGACTTCACACACCTCCATTCTATGAGTTCACACACCTCAATTCTATGAGTTCACACACCTCCATTTTGACTTCACACACCTCCATTCTGTGACTTCACACACCTCCATTCTGTGACTTCACACACCTCCATTCTGTGACTTCACACACCTCCATTCTATGACTTCACACATCTCCATTCTGTGACTTCACACACCTCCATTCTGTGACTTCACACACCTCCATTTTGACTTCATACACTTCCATTCTTTGACTTCACACACCTCCATTCTTTCACTTCACACACCTCCATTTTGAGTGCACACACCTACATTCTGTGACTTCACACACCTCCATTCTGTGACTTCACACACCTTCATTCTATGACTTCACACACCTCCATTCTGTGACTTCACACACCTCCATTCTGTGACTTCAGACATCTCCATTTTGACTTCACACACTTCCATTCTTTGACTTCACACACCTCCATTCTGTGACTTCACACACCACCATTGTTTGACTTCACACACCTCCATTTTTGGACTTCAAACACCTCCTTTCCATGACTTCACACATCTCCATTTTATGAGTTCGCACACCTCCATTTTGACTTCACACACCTCCATTCTATGACTTCACACACCTCCATTGTACTTCAGAAACATCCATTCTATGACTTCACACACCTCCATTCTATGACTTCACAAACCTCCATTCTGTGACTTCACAAACCTTCATTCTCTAACTTACCACACCTCCATTCTGGGACTTCACACACCTCCATTCTGAGTTCACACACCTCCGTTCTGTGACTTAACACACCTTCATTCTGTGACTTCACACACCTTCATTCTATGACTTCACACACCTCCATTCTTTCACTTCACACACCTCCATTTTGAGTTCACACACCGACATTCTGTGACTTCACACACCTCCATTTGTGACTTTACACACCACCATTTTGACTTCACAAACCTCCATTCTGTGACTTCACAAACCTCCATTCTGTGACTTCACACACCTCTATTTTGACTTCACACACTTCCATTCTTTGACTTCACACACCTCCATTCTGTGACTTCGCACACCTCCATTGTTTGACTTCACACACCTCCATTCTGTGACTTCACACACCTTTATTGTTTGACTTCACACACCTCCATTCGTTGACTTCACACACCTTCATTCCATGACTTCACACGCCTCCATTCTATGAGTTCACACACCTCAATTCTATGAGTTCACACACCTCCATTTTGACTTCACACACCTCCATTCTGTGACTTCACACACCTCCATTCTGTGACTTTACACACCTCCATTCTGTGACTTCACACACCTCCATTCTATGACTTCACACATCTCCATTCTGTGACTTCACACACCTCCATTCTGTGACTTCACACACCTCCATTTTGACTTCATACACTTCCATTCTTTGACTTCACACACCTCCATTCTGTGACTTCACACACCACCATTGTTTGACTTCACACACCTCCATTTTTGGACTTCAAACACCTCCTTTCCATGACTTCACACATCTCCATTTTATCAGTTCGCACACCTCCATTTTGACTTCACACACCTCCATTCTATGACTTCACACACCTCCATTCTACTTCAGAAACATCCATTCTATGACTTCACACACCTCCATTCTATGACTTCACAAACCTCCATTCTGTGCCTTCACACACCTTCATTCTGAGTTCACACACCTCAATTCTGTGACTTCACACACCTCAATTCTGGCTTCACACACCTTCATTCTATGACTTCACACACTTCCATTCTCTGACTTCACACACCTCCATTTTTGACCTCACACACCTCCATTGTGAGTTCACACACCTCCATTCTGTGACTTCACACATCTCCATTCTCTGCTTTCAAACACCTCCATTGTATGACTTAACACACCTTCATTCTTACTTCACAAACATCAGTTCTATGACTTCACACACCTCCATTCTATGACTTCACACACCTCCATTCTATGACTTCACACACCTCCATCTGTGACTTCACACACCTCAATTCTGTGACTTCACACACCTCCATTATGACTTCACACACCTCCATTCTATAACTTCACACACCTCCATTCTATGACTTCACACCTCCATTCTGTGACTTCACACACCTCCATTCTGAGTTCACACACCTCCATTCTGTGACTTCACACTCCTCAAATCTGACTTCACACAGCTCCATTCTATGATTTCACACACCTCCATACTGTGACTTCACACACCTCCAATGTATGACTTCACACACCTCCATTGTGACTTCACACCTCCATTCTGTGAGTTCACACACCTCCATTCTGACTTCACACACCTCCATTCTATGACTTCACACACCTCCATTCTGACTTCAAACACCTACATTCAATGACTTCACACAACTCCATTCTGGCTTCACACACAGCCATTCTGTGACTTCACACACCTCCATTCCATGACTTCACACACCTCCTTTCGATGACTTCACACACCTCCATTCTGTGACTTCACACACCTCCATTCTGTGACTTCACACACCTTCATTTTGACTTCACACACTTCCATTCTTTGACTTCACACACCTCCATTCTGTGACTTCACACACCACCATTGTTTGACTTCACACACCTTTATTGTTTGACTTCACACACCTCCATTGTGAGTTCACACACCTCCATTCTGTGACTTCACACACCCCATTCTGTGACTTCACACACCTTTATTGTTTGACTTCACACACCTCCATTCTTTGACTTCACACACCTTCATTCCATGACTTCACACACCTCCATTCTATGAGTTCACACACCTCAATTCTATGAGTTCACACACCTCCATTTTGAATTCACACACCTCCATTCTATGACTTCACACACCTTCATTCTTACTTCAGAAACATCCATTCTATGACTTCGCACACCTCCATTCTATGAGTTCACACACCTCCATTCTGTGACTTCACACACCTCCCTTCCATGACTTCACACACCTCCATTCTTTGACTTCACACACCTCCATTTGTGACTCTACACACCACCTTTTTGACTACACACACCTCCATTCTGTGATTTCACACACCTCCATTCTGTGACTTCACACACCTTTATTGTTTGACTTCACACCTCCATTCTTTGACTTCACACACCTCCATTCCATGACTTCACACACTTCCATTCTATGAGTTCACATATCTCCATTCTATGAGTTCACATACCTCCATTTTGACCTTACACACCTCCATTCTGTGACTTAACACACCTCCATTCTGTGACTTCACACACCTCAATTCTGTGACTTCACACACCTCCATTCTATGACTTCACACACCTCCATTCTGTGACTTCACACACCTCCATTCTGTGACTTCACTCACCTCCATTTTGACTTCACACACTTCCATTCTTTGACTTCACACACCTCCATTCTGTGACTTCACACACCTCCATTTTGACTTCACACACTTCCATTCTTTGACTTCACACACCTCCATTCTGTGACTTCACAAACCACCATTGTTTGACTTCACACACCTCCATTTTTGGACTTCACACACCTCCTTTCCTTGACTTCACACATATCCATTTTATGAGTTCGCACACCTCCTTTTTGACTTCACACACTTCCATTCTGTGATTTCACACACCTCTATTCTGTGACTTCGCACACCTCCATTGTTTGAATTCACACACCTCCATTCTTTGATTTCACACACCTCCATTCCATGACTTCACACACCGCCACTCTATCAGTTCACACACATCCATTCTATGAGTTCACATACCACCATTTTGATGGCACACACCTCCATTCTATGACTTCACACCCCTACATTCTTACTTCAAAAACATCCATTCTATGACTTTACAAACCTCCATTCTATGTGTTCACAAACGTCCATTCTATGACTTCACACACCTCCATTCTATGACTTTACACACCTCCATTCTATGACTTCACACACCTCCATTCTATGACTTCACACACTTCCATTCTGTGACTTCACACATCTCTATTCTATGAGTTCACACACCTGAATTGTCACTTCACACACCTCCATTCTATGACTTCACACAATTCCATTCTGACTTCACACACCTCCATTCTGACTTCACAAACATCAATTCTGTGACTTCACACACCTCCATTCTTTGACTTCACACACCTCCATTGTGAGTTCACACACCTCCATTCTGACTTCACAAACATCAATTCTGTGACTTCACACAACTCCATTCTATGACTTCACACACCTCCATTCTATGACTTCACACACCTCCTTTCTCTGACTTCACAAACCTCCATTCTGACTTCACACACCTCCATTCTGACCTCACAAACATCAATTCTGTGACTTCACACACCTCCATTCTCTGTCTTCACACACCTCCATTCTAAGACTTCACACACTTCCATTCTTTGACTTCACACACCTCCATTCTGTGACTTCGCACACCTCCATTATTTGACTTCACACACCTCCATTCTGTGACTTCACACACTTTTATTGCTTGACTTCACACACCTCCATTCGTTGACTTCACACACCTTCATTCCATGACTTCACACGCCTCCATTCTATGAGTTCACACACCTCAATTCTATGAGTTCACACACCTCCATTTTGACTTCACACACCTCCATTCTGTGACTTCACACACCTCCATTCTGTGACTTCACACACCTCCATTCTGTGACTTCACACACCTCCATTCTATGACTTCACACACCTCCATTCTGTGACTTCACACACCTCCATTCTGTGACTTCACACACCTCCATTTTGACTTCATACACTTCCATTCTTTGACTTCACACACCTCCATTCTGTGACTTCACACACCACCATTGTTTGACTTCACACACCTCCATTTTTGGACTTCAAACACCTCCTTTCCATGACTTCACACATCTCCATTTTATCAGTTCGCACACCTCCATTTTGACTTCACACACCTCCATTCTATGACTTCACACACCTCCATTCTACTTCAGAAACATCCATTCTATGACTTCACACACCTCCATTCTATGACTTCACAAACCTCCATTTTGTGACTTCACACACCTTCATTCTGAGTTCACACAACTCAATTCTGTGACTTCACACACCTCAATTCTGCCTTCACACACCTTCATTCTATGACTTCACACACTTCCATTCTCTGACTTCACACACCTCCATTCTTTGACTTCACACAACTCCATTGTGAGTTCACACACCTCCATTCTGTGACTTCACACACCTCCATTCTGTGCCTTCAACACCTCCATTCTATGACTTAACACACCTTCATTCTTACTTCACAAACATCAATTCTATGACTTCACACACCTCCATTCTATGACTTCACAAACCTCCATTCTATGACTTCACACACCTCCATCTGTGACTTCACACACCTTCATTCTGAGTTCACACATCTCCATTTTGTGACTTCACACTCCTCAAATCTGACTTCACAGAGCTCCATTCTATGATTTCACACACCTCCATTCCATGACTTCACACACTTCCATTCTATGAGTTCACACACCTCCATTCTATGAGTTCACACACCTCCATTTTGAGTTCACACACTTCCATTCTGTGACTTCACACACCTCAATTCTGTGACTTCACACACCTCCATTATGACTTCACACACCTCCATTCTATAACTTCACACACCTCCATTCTATGACTTCACACCTCCATTCTGTGACTTCACACACCTCCATTCTGAGTTCACACACCTCCATTCTGTGACTTCACACTCCTCAAATCTGACTTCACACAGCTCTGTTCTATGATTTCACACACCTCTATACTGTGACTTCACACACCTCCATTGTATGACTTCACACACCTCCATTGTGACTTCACCCCTCCATTCTATGAGTTCACACACCTCCATTCTGACTTCACACACGTCCATTCTATGACTTCACACCCCTCCATTCTGACTTCACACACCTACATTCCATGACTTCACACAACTCCATTCTGACTTCACACACCGCCATTCTGTGACTTCACACACCTCCATTCCATGACTTCACACACCTCCTTTTGATGACTTCACACACCTCCATTCTGTGACTTCACACACCTCCATTCTGTGACTTCACACACCTTCATTTTGACTTCACACAGTTCCATTCTTTGACTTCACACACCTTCATTCTATGAGTTCACACACCTCCATTCTGTGACTTCATACACTTCCATTCCATGACTTCACACACCTCCATTCTTTGACTTCACACACCTCCATTTGTGACTCTACACACCACCTTTTTGACTTCGCACACCTCCATTCTGTGATTTCACACACCTCCATTCTGTGACTTCATACACCTTTATTATTTGACTTCACACCTCCATTCTTTGACTTCACACACCTCCATTCCATGACTTCACACACTTCCATTCTATGAGTTCACACACCTCCATTCTATGAGTTCACACACCTTCATTTTGACTTCACACACCTCCATTCTGTGACTTCACACACCTCCATTCTGTGACTTCACACACCTCAATTCTGTGACTTCACACACCTCCATTCTATGACTTCACACACCTCCATTCAGTGACTTCACACACCTCCATTCTGTGACTTCACACACCTCAATTTTGACTTCACACACTTCCATTCTTTGACTTCACACCCCTCCATTCTGGGACTTCACACACCTCCATTTTGACTTCACACACTTCCATTCTTTGACTTCACACACCTCCATTCTGTGACTTCACACACCACCATTGTTTGACTTCACACACCTCCATTTTTGGACTTCACACACCTCCTTTCCTTGACTTCACACAACTCCATTTTAAGAGTTCGCACACCTCCATTTTGACTTCACACACTTCCATTCTGTGATTTCACACACCTCCATTCTGTGACTTCGCACACCTCCATTGTTTGAATTCACACACCTCCATTCTTTGATTTCACACACCTCCATTCCATGACTTCACACACCGCCACTCTATCAGTTCACACACATCCATTCTATGAGTTCACATACCACCATTTTGATTGCACACACCTCCGTTCTATGACTTCACACCCCTACATTCTTACTTCAAAAACAGCCATTCTATGACTTTACAGACCTCCATTCTATGTGTTCACAAACGTCCATTCTATGACTTCACACACCTCCATTCTATGACTTTACACACCTCCATTCTATGACTTCACACACCTCCATTCTATGACTTCACACACTTCCATTCTGTGACTTCACACATCTCTATTCTATGAGTTCACACACCTGCATTGTCACTTCACACACCTCCATTCTATGACTTCACACAACTCCATTCTGACTTCACACACCTCCATCTGTGACTTCACACACCTCAATTCTGTGACTTCACACACCTCCATTATGACTTCACACACCTCCATTCTATAACTTCACACACCTCCATTCTATGACTTCACACCTCCATTCTGTGACTTCACACACCTCCATTCTGAGTTCACACACCTCCATTCTGTGACTTCACACTCCTCAAATCTGACTTCACACACCTCCATTCTGTGACTTCACACGCCTCAAATCTGACTTCACACAGCTCTATTCTATGATTTCACACACCTCTATACTGTGACTTCACACACCTCCATTGTATGACTTCACACACCTCCATTGTGACTTCACCCCTCCATTCTATGAGTTCACACACCTCCATTCTGACTTCACACACGTCCATTCTATGACTTCACACCCCTCCATTCTGACTTCACACACCTACATTCCATGACTTCACACAACTCCATTCTGACTTCACACACCGCCATTCTGTGACTTCACACACCTCCATTCCATGACTTCACACACCTCCTTTTGATGACTTCACACACCTCCATTCTGTGACTTCACACACCTCCATTCTGTGACTTCACACACCTTCATTTTGACTTCACACAGTTCCATTCTTTGACTTCACACACCTTCATTCTATGAGTTCACACACCTCCATTCTGTGACTTCATACACTTCCATTCCATGACTTCACACACCTCCATTCTTTGACTTCACACACCTCCATTTGTGACTCTACACACCACCTTTTTGACTTCGCACACCTCCATTCTGTGATTTCACACACCTCCATTCTGTGACTTCATACACCTTTATTATTTGACTTCACACCTCCATTCTTTGACTTCACACACCTCCATTCCATGACTTCACACACTTCCATTCTATGAGTTCACACACCTCCATTCTATGAGTTCACACACCTTCATTTTGACTTCACACACCTCCATTCTGTGACTTCACACACCTCCATTCTGTGACTTCACACACCTCAATTCTGTGACTTCACACACCTCCATTCTATGACTTCACACACCTCCATTCAGTGACTTCACACACCTCCATTCTGTGACTTCACACACCTCAATTTTGACTTCACACACTTCCATTCTTTGACTTCACACCCCTCCATTCTGGGACTTCACACACCTCCATTTTGACTTCACACACTTCCATTCTTTGACTTCACACACCTCCATTCTGTGACTTCACACACCACCATTGTTTGACTTCACACACCTCCATTTTTGGACTTCACACACCTCCTTTCCTTGACTTCACACAACTCCATTTTAAGAGTTCGCACACCTCCATTTTGACTTCACACACTTCCATTCTGTGATTTCACACACCTCCATTCTGTGACTTCGCACACCTCCATTGTTTGAATTCACAAACCTCCATTCTTTGATTTCACACACCTCCATTCCATGACTTCACACACCGCCACTCTATCAGTTCACACACATCCATTCTATGAGTTCACATACCACCATTTTGATTGCACACACCTCCGTTCTATGACTTCACACCCCTACATTCTTACTTCAAAAACAGCCATTCTATGACTTTAAAGACCTCCATTCTATGTGTTCACAAACGTCCATTCTATGACTTCACACACCTCCATTCTATGACTTTACACACCTCCATTCTATGACTTCACACACCTCCATTCTATGACTTCACACACTTCCATTCTGTGACTTCACACATCTCTATTCTATGAGTTCACACACCTGCATTGTCACTTCACACACCTCCATTCTATGACTTCACACAACTCCATTCTGACTTCACACACCTCCATCTGTGACTTCACACACCTCAATTCTGTGACTTCACACACCTCCATTATGACTTCACACACCTCCATTCTATAACTTCACACACCTCCATTCTATGACTTCACACCTCCATTCTGTGACTTCACACACCTCCATTCTGAGTTCACACACCTCCATTCTGTGACTTCACACTCCTCAAATCTGACTTCACACAGCTCCATTCTATGATTTCACACACCTCCATACTGTGACTTCACACACCTCCATTGTATGACTTCACACACCTCCATTGTGACTTCACACCTCCATTCTATAAGTTCACACACCTCCATTCTGACTTCACACACCTCCATTCTATGACTTCACACACCTCCATTCTGACTTCACACACCTACATTCTATGACTTCACACAACTCCATTCGGACTTCACACACCGCCATTCTGTGACTTCACACACCTCCATTCCATGACTTCACACACCTCCTTCCGATGACTTCACACACCTCCATTCTGTGACCTCACACACCTCCATTCTGTGACTTCACACACCTTCATTTTGACTTCACACAGTTCCATTCTTTGACTTCACACACCTCCATTCTATGAGTTCACACACCTCCATTCTGTGACTTCACACACTTCCATTCCATGACTTCACACAACTCCATTCTTTGACTTCACACACCTCCATTTGTGACTCTACACACCACCTTTTTGACTTCACACACCTCCATTCTGTGATTTCACACACCTCCATTCTGTGACTTCATACACCTTTATTGTTTGACTTCACACCTCCATTCTTTGACTTCACACACCTCCATTCCATGACTTCACACACTTCCATTCTATGAGTTCACACACCTCCATTCTATGAGTTCACACACCTCCATTTTGAGTTCACACACTTCCATTCTGTGACTTCACACACCTCAATTCTGTGACTTCACACACCTCCATTCTATGACTTCACACACTTCCATTCTGTGACTTCACACATCTCTATTCTATGAGTTCACACACCTGCATTGTCACTTCACACACCTCCATTCTATGACTTCACACAACTCCATTCTGACTTCACACACCTCCATTCTGACTTCACAAACATCAATTCTGTGACTTCACACACCTCCATTCTTTGACTTCACACACCTCCATTGTGAGTTCACACACCTCCATTCTGACTTCACAAACATCAATTCTGTGACTTCACACAACCCATTCTATGACTTCACACACCTCCATTCTATGACTTCACACACCTCCATTCTCTGACTTCACAAACCTCCATTCCGACTTCACACACCTCCATTCTGACCTCACAAACATCAATTCTGTGACTTCACACACCTCCATTCTATGTCTTCACACACCTCCATTCTAAGACTTCACACACTTCCATTCTTTGACTTCACACACCTCCATTCTGTGACTTCGCACACCTCCATTGTTTGACTTCACACACCTCCATTCTGTGACTTCACAAACTTTTATTGTTTGACTTCACACACCTCCATTCGTTGACTTCACACACCTTCATTCCATGACTTCACATGCCTCCATTCTATGAGTTCACACACCTCAATTCTATGAGTTCACACACCTCCATTTTGACTTCACACACCTCCATTCTGTGACTTCACACACCTCCATTCTGTGACTTCACACACCTCCATTCTGTGACTTCACACACCTCCATTCTGTGACTTCACACACCTCCATTCTGTGCCTTCACACACCTCCATTCTGTGACTTCACACACCTCCATTTTGACTTCATACACTTCCATTCTTTGACTTCACACACCTCCATTCTGTGACTTCACACACCACCATTGTTTGACTTCACACACCTCCATTTTTGGACTTCAAACACCTCCTTTCCATGACTTCACACATCTCCATTTTATGAGTTCGCACACCTACATATTGACTTCACACACCTCCATTCTATGACTTCACACACCTCCATTCTGCTTCAGAAACATCCATTCTATGACTTCACACACCTCCATTCTATGACTTCACAAACCTCCATTTTGTGACTTCACACACCTTCATTCTGAGTTCACACACCTCAATTCTGTGACTTCACACACCTCAATTCTGGCTTCACACACCTTCATTCTATGACTTCACACACTTCCATTCTCTGACTTCACACACCTCCATTCTTTGACTTCACACACCTCCATTGTGAGTTCACACACCTCCATTCTGTGACTTCACACACCTCCATTCTGTGCCTTCAACACCTCCATTCTATGACTTAACACACCTTCTTTCTTACTTCACAAACATCAATTCTATGACTTCACACACCTCCATTCTATGACTTCACACACCTCCATTCTATGACTTCACACACCTCCATCTGTGACTTCACACACCTCCATTCTGAGTTCACACACCTCCATTCTGTGACTTCACACTCCTCAAATCTGACTTCACACAACTCCATTGTATGACTTCACACACCTCCATTGTGACTTCACACCTCCATTCTATGAGTTCACACAACTCCATTCTGACTTCACACAACTCCATTCTATGACTTCACACACCTCCATTCTGACTTCACACACCTACATTCTATGACTTCACACAACTCCATTCGGACTTCACACACCGCCATTCTGTGACTTCACACACCTCCATTCCATGACTTCACACACCTCCTTTCGATGACTTCACACACCTCCATTCTGTGACTTCACACACCTCCATTCTGTGACTTCACACACCTTCATTTTGACTTCACACAGTTCCATTCTTTGACTTCACACACCTCCATTCTATGAGTTCACACACCTCCATTCTGTGACTTCACACACTTCCATTCCATGACTTCACACACCTCCATTCTTTGACTTCACACACCTCCATTTGTGACTCTACACACCACCTTTTTGACTTCACACACCTCCATTCTGTGATTTCACACACCTCCATTCTGTGACTTCATACACCTTTATTGTTTGACTTCACACCTCCATTCTTTGACTTCACACACCTCCATTCCATGACTTCACACACTTCCATTCTATGAGTTCACACACCTCAATTCTATGAGTTCACACACCTCCATTTTGAATTCACACACCTCCATTCTATGACTTCACACACCTTCATTCTTACTTCAGAAACATCCATTCTATGACTTCGCACACCTCCATTCTATGAGTTCACACACCTCCAGTCTGTGACTTCACACACCTCCATTCCATGACTTCACACACCTCCATTCTTTGACTTCACACACCTCCATTTGTGACTCTACACACCACCTTTTTGACTACACACACCTCCATTCTGTGATTTCACACACCTCCATTCTGTGACTTCACACACCTTTATTGTTTGACTTCACACCTCCATTCTTTGACTTCACACACCTCCATTCCATGACTTCACACACTTCCATTCTATGAGTTCACATATCTCCATTCTATGAGTTCACACACCTCCATTTTGACTTTACACACCTCCATTCTGTGACTTAACACACCTCCATTCTGTGACTTCACACACCTCAATTCTGTGACTTCACACACCTCCATTCTATGACTTCACACACCTCAATTCTGTGACTTCACACACCTCCATTCTGTGACTTCACACACCTCCATTTTGACTTCACACACTTCCATTCTTTGACTTCACACACCTCCATTCTGTGACTTCGCACACCTCCATTGTTTGACTTCACACACCTCCATTCGTTGACTTCACACACCTTCATTCCATGACTTCACACGCCTCCATTCTATGAGTTCACACACCTCAATTCTATGAGTTCACACACCTCCATTTTGACTTCACACACCTCCATTCTGTGACTTCACACACCTCCATTCTGTGACTTCACACACCTCCATTCTGTGACTTCACACACCTCCATTCTATGACTTCACACATCTCCATTCTGTGACTTCACACACCTCCATTCTGTGACTTCACACACCTCCATTTTGACTTCATACACTTCCATTCTTTGACTTCACACACCTCCATTCTTTCACTTCACACACCTCCATTTTGAGTGCACACACCTACATTCTGTGACTTCACACACCTCCATTCTGTGACTTCACACACCTCCATTCTGTGACTTCACACACCTTCATTCTATGACTTCACACACCTCCATTCTGTGACTTCACACACCTCCATTCTGTGACTTCAGACATCTCCATTTTGACTTCACACACTTCCATTCTTTGACTTCACACACCTCCATTCTGTGACTTCACACACAACCATTGTTTGACTTCACACACCTCCATTTTTGGACTTCAAACACCTCCTTTCCATGACTTCACACATCTCCATTTTATGAGTTCACACACCTCCATTTTGACTTCACACACCTACATTCTATGACTTCACACACCTCCATTGTACTTCAGAAACATCCATTCTATGACTTCACACACCTCCATTCTATGACTTCACAAACCTCCATTCTGTGACTTCACAAACCTTCATTCTCTAACTTACCACACCTCCATTCTGGGACTTCACACACCTCCATTCTGAGTTCACACACCTCCGTTCTGTGACTTAACACACCTTCATTCTGTGACTTCACACACCTTCATTCTATGACTTCACACACCTCCATTCTTTCACTTCACACACCTCCATTTTGAGTTCACACACCGACATTCTGTGACTTCACACACCTCCATTTGTGACTTTACACACCACCATTTTGACTTCACAAACCTCCATTCTGTGACTTCACAAACCTCCATTCTGTGACTTCACACACCTCTATTTTGACTTCACACACTTCCATTCTTTGACTTCACACACCTCCATTCTGTGACTTCGCACACCTTCATTGTTTGACTTCACACACCTCCATTCTGTGACTTCACACACCTTTATTGTTTGACCTCACACACCTCCATTCGTTGACTTCACACACCTTCATTCCATGACTTCACACGCCTCCATTCTATGAGTTCACACACCTCAATTCTATGAGTTCACACACCTCCATTTTGGCTTCACACACCTCCATTCTGTGACTTCACACACCTCCAATCTGTGACTTCACACACCTCCATTCTATGACTTCACACATCTCCATTCTGTGACTTCACACACCTCCATTCTGTGACTTCACACACCTCCATTTTGACTTCATACACTTCCATTCTTTGACTTCACACACCTCCATTCTTTCACTTCACACACCTCCATTTTGAGTGCACACACCTACATTCTGTGACTTCACACACCTCCATTCTGTGACTTCACACACCTCCATTCTGTGACTTCACACACCTTCATTCTATGACTTCACACACCTCCAGTCTGTGACTTCACACACCTCCATTCTGTGACTTCAGACATCTCCATTTTGACTTCACACACTTCCATTCTTTGACTTCACACACCTCCATTCTGTGACTTCACACACCACCATTGTTTGACTTCACACACCTCCATTTTTGGACTTCAAACACCTCCTTTCCATGACTTCACACATCTCCATTTTATGAGTTCGCACACCTCCATTTTGACTTCACACACCTCCATTCTATGACTTCACACACCTCCATTGTACTTCAGAAACATCCATTCTATGACTTCACACACCTCCATTCTATGACTTCACAAACCTCTATTCTGTGACTTCACAAACCTTCATTCTCTAACTTACCACACCTCCATTCTGGGACTTCACACACCTCCATTCTGAGTTCACACACCTCCGTTCTGTGACTTAACACACCTTCATTCTGTGACTTCACACACCTTCATTCTATGACTTCACACACCTCCATTCTTTCACTTCACACACCTCCATTTTGAGTTCACACACCGACATTCTGTGACTTCACACACCTCCATTTGTGACTTTACACACCACCATTTTGACTTCACAAACCTCCATTCTGTGACTTCACAAACCTCCATTCTGTGACTTCACACACCTCTATTTTGACTTCACACACTTCCATTCTTTGACTTCACACACCTCCATTCTGTGACTTCGCACACCTCCATTGTTTGACTTCACACACCTCCATTCTGTGACTTCACACACCTTTATTGTTTGACTTCACACACCTCCATTCGTTGACTTCACACACCTTCATTCCATGACTTCACACGCCTCCATTCTATGAGTTCACACACCTCAATTCTATGAGTTCACACACCTCCAT
The DNA here is from genome assembly GCA_024803745.1 of Megascapheus bottae. NCBI lineage: Eukaryota > Metazoa > Chordata > Mammalia > Rodentia > Geomyidae > Megascapheus > Megascapheus bottae. The sequence goes on along the minus strand of JANJXV010001570.1, from coordinate 84,994 downwards.
TTTGACTTCACACACCTCCATTCTGTGACTTCACACACCTCCATTCTGTGACTTCACACACCTCCATTCTGTGACTTCACACACCTCCATTCTATGGCTTCACACATCTCCATTCTGTGACTTCACACACCTCCATTCTGTGACTTCACACACCTCCATTTTGACTTCATACACTTCCATTCTTTGACTTCACACACCTCCATTCTGTGACTTCACACACCACCATTGTTTGACTTCACACACCTCCATTTTTGGACTTCAAACACCTCCTTTCCATGACTTCACACATCTCCATTTTATCAGTTCGCACACCTCCATTTTGACTTCACACACCTCCATTCTATGACTTCACACACCTACATTCTACTTCAGAAACATCCATTCTATGACTTCACACACCTCCATTCTATGACTTCACAAACCTCCATTCTGTGACTTCACACACCTTCATTCTGAGTTCACACACCTCAATTCTGTGACTTCACACACCTCAATTCTGGCTTCACACACCTTCATTCTATGACTTCACACACTTCCATTCTCTGACTTCACACACCTCCATTTTTGACTTCACACACCTCCATTGTGAGTTCACACACCTCCATTCTGTGACTTCACACATCTTCATTCTCTGCTTTCAAACACCTCCATTGTATGACTTAACACACCTTCATTCTTACTTCACAAACATCAGTTCTATGACTTCACACACCTCCATTCTATGACTTCACACACCTCCATTCTATGACTTCACACACCTCCATCTGTGACTTCACACACCTCAATTCTGTGACTTCACACACCTCCATTATGACTTCACACACCTCCATTCTATAACTTCACACACCTCCATTCTATGACTTCACACCTCCATTCTGTGACTTCACACACCTCCATTCTGAGTTCACACACCTCCATTCTGTGAATTCACACTCCTCAAATCTGACTTCACACAGCTCCATTCTATGATTTCACACACCTCCATACTGTGACTTCACACACCTCCAATGTATGACTTCACACACCTCCATTGTGACTTCACACCTCCATTCTGTGAGTTCACACACCTCCATTCTGACTTCACACACCTCCATTCTATGACTTCACACACCTCCATTCTGACTTCAAACACCTACATTCAATGACTTCACACAACTCCATTCTGGCTTCACACACAGCCATTCTGTGACTTCACACACCTCCATTCCATGACTTCACACACCTCCTTTCGATGACTTCACACACCTCCATTCTGTGACTTCACACACCTCCATTCTGTGACTTCACACACCTTCATTTTGACTTCACACACTTCCATTCTTTGACTTCACACACCTCCATTCTGTGACTTCACACACCACCATTGTTTGACTTCACACACCTTTATTGTTTGACTTCACACACCTCCATTGTGAGTTCACACACCTCCATTCTGTGACTTCACACACCCCATTCTGTGACTTCACACACCTTTATTGTTTGACTTCACACACCTCCATTCTTTGACTTCACACACCTTCATTCCATGACTTCACACACCTCCATTCTATGAGTTCACACACCTCAATTCTATGAGTTCACACACCTCCATTTTGAATTCACACACCTCCATTCTATGACTTAACACACCTTCATTCTTACTTCAGAAACATCCAATCTATGACTTCGCACACCTCCATTCTATGAGTTCACACACCTCCATTCTGTGACTTTACACACCTCCATTCCATGACTTCACACACCTCCATTCTTTGACTTCACACACCTCCATTTGTGACTCTACACACCACCTTTTTGACTACACACACCTCCATTCTGTGATTTCACACACCTCCATTCTGTGACTTCACACACCTTTATTGTTTGACTTCACACCTCCATTCTTTGACTTCACACACCTCCATTCCATGACTTCACACACTTCCATTCTATGAGTTCACATATCTCCATTCTATGAGTTCATACACCTCCATTTTGACTTTACACACCTCCATTCTGTGACTTAACACACCTCCATTCTGTGACTTCACACACCTCAATTCTGTGACTTCACACACCTCCATTCTATGACTTCACACACCTCCATTCTGTGACTTCACACACCTCCATTCTGTGACTTCACACACCTCCATTTTGAGTTCACACACTTCCATTCTTTGACTTCACACACCTCCATTCTGTGACTTCGCACACCTCCATTGTTTGACTTCACACACCTCCATTCGTTGACTTCACACACCTTCATTCCATGACTTCACACGCCTCCATTCTATGAGTTCACACACCTCAATTCTATGAGTTCACACACCTCCATTTTGACTTCACACACCTCCATTCTGTGACTTCACACACCTCCATTCTGTGACTTCACACACCTCCATTCTGTGACTTCACACACCTCCATTCTATGACTTCACACATCTCCATTCTGTGACTTCACACACCTCCATTCTGTGACTTCACACACCTCCATTTTGACTTCATACACTTCCATTCTTTGACTTCACACACCTCCATTCTTTCACTTCACACACCTCCATTTTGAGTGCACACACCTACATTCTGTGACTTCACACACCTCCATTCTGTGACTTCACACACCTCCATTCTGTGACTTCACACACCTCCATTCTGTGACTTCAGACATCTCCATTTTGACTTCACACACTTCCATTCTTTGACTTCACACACCTCCATTCTGTGACTTCAAACACCACCATTGTTTGACTTCACACACCTCCATTTTTGGACTTCAAACACCTCCTTTCCATGACTTCACACATCTCCATTTTATGAGTTCGCACACCTCCATTTTGACTTCACACACCTCCATTCTATGACTTCACACACCTCCATTGTACTTCAGAAACATCCATTCTCTGACTTCACACACCTCCATTCTATGACTTCACAAACCTCCATTCTGTGACTTCACAAACCTTCATTCTCTAACTTACCACACCTCCATTCTGGGACTTCACACACCTCCATTCTGAGTTCACACACCTCCGTTCTGTGACTTAACACACCTTCATTCTGTGACTTCACACACCTTCATTCTATGACTTCACACACCTCCATTCTTTCACTTCACACACCTCCATTTTGAGTTCACACACCGACATTCTGTGACTTCACACACCTCCATTTGTGACTTTACACACCACCATTTTGACTTCACAAACCTTCATTCTGTGACTTCACAAACCTCCATTCTGTGACTTCACACACCTCTATTTTGACTTCACACACTTCCATTCTTTGACTTCACACACCTCCATTCTGTGACTTCGCACACCTCCATTGTTTGACTTCACACACCTCCATTCTGTGACTTCACACACCTTTATTGTTTGACTTCACACACCTCCATTCGTTGACTTCACACACCTTCATTCCATGACTTCACACGCCTCCATTCTATGAGTTCACACACCTCAATTCTATGAGTTCACACACCTCCATTTTGACTTCACACACCTCCATTCTGTGACTTCACACACCTCCAATCTGTGACTTCACACACCTCCATTCTGTGACTTCACACACCTCCATTCTATGACTTCACACATCTCCATTCTGTGACTTCACACACCTCCATTCTGTGACTTCACACACCTCCATTTTGACTTCATACACTTCCATTCTTTGACTTCACACACCTCCATTCTTTCACTTCACACACCTCCATTTTGAGTGCACACACCTACATTCTGTGACTTCACACACCTCCATTCTGTGACTTCACACACCTCCATTCTGTGACTTCACACACCTTCATTCTATGACTTCACACACCTCCAGTCTGTGACTTCACACACCTCCATTCTGTGACTTCAGACATCTCCATTTTGACTTCAAACACTTCCATTCTTTGACTTCACACACCTCCATTCTGTGACTTCACACACCACCATTGTTTGACTTCACACACCTCCATTTTTGGACTTCAAACACCTCCTTTCCATGACTTCACACATCTCCATTTTATGAGTTCGCACACCTCCATTTTGACTTCACACACCTCCATTCTATGACTTCACACACCTCCATTGTACTTCAGAAACATCCATTCTATGACTTCACACACCTCCATTCTATGACTTCACAAACCTCCATTCTGTGACTTCACAAACCTTCATTCTCTAACTTACCACACCTCCATTCTGGGACTTCACCCACCTCCATTCTGAGTTCACACACCTCCGTTCTGTGACTTAACACACCTTCATTCTGTGACTTCACACACCTTCATTCTATGACTTCACACACCTCCATTCTTTCACTTCACACACCTCCATTTTGAGTTCACACACCGACATTCTGTGACTTCACACACCTCCATTTGTGACTTTACACACCACCATTTTGACTTCACAAACCTCCATTCTGTGACTTCACAAACCTCCATTTTGTGACTTCACACACCTCTATTTTGACTTCACACACTTCCATTCTTTGACTTCACACACCTCCATTCTGTGACTTCGCACACCTCCATTGTTTGACTTCACACACCTCCATTCTGTGACTTCACACACCTTTATTGTTTGACTTCACACACCTCCATTCGTTGACTTCACACACCTTCATTCCATGACTTCACACGCCTCCATTCTATGAGTTCACACACCTCAATTCTATGAGTTCACACACCTCCATTTTGACTTCACACACCTCCATTCTGTGACTTCACACACCTCCATTCTGTGACTTCACACACCTCCATTCTGTGACTTCACACACCTCCATTCTATGACTTCACACATCTCCATTCTGTGACTTCACACACCTCCATTCTGTGACTTCACACACCTCCATTTTGACTTCATACACTTCCATTCTTTGACTTCACACACCTCCATTCTGTGACTTCACACACCACCATTGTTTGACTTCACACACCTCCATTTTTGGACTTCAAACACCTCCTTTCCATGACTTCACACATCTCCATTTTATCAGTTCGCACACCTCCATTTTGACTTCACACACCTCCATTCTATGACTTCACACACCTCCATTCTACTTCAGAAACATCCATTCTATGACTTCACACACCTCCATTCTATGACTTCACAAACCTCCATTCTGTGACTTCACACACCTTCATTCTGAGTTCACACACCTCAATTCTGTGACTTCACACACCTCAATTCTGGCTTCACACACCTTCATTCTATGACTTCACACACTTCCATTCTCTGACTTCACACACCTCCATTTTTGACCTCACACACCTCCATTGTGAGTTCACACACCTCCATTCTGTGACTTCACACATCTCCATTCTCTGCTTTCAAACACCTCCATTGTATGACTTAACACACCTTCATTCTTACTTCACAAACATCAGTTCTATGACTTCACACACCTCCATTCTATGACTTCACACACCTCCATTCTATGACTTCACACACCTCCATCTGTGACTTCACACACCTCAATTCTGTGACTTCACACACCTCCATTATGACTTCACACCTCCATTCTGTGACTTCACACACCTCCATTCTGAGTTCACACACCTCCATTCTGTGAATTCACACTCCTCAAATCTGACTTCACACAGCTCCATTCTATGATTTCACACACCTCCATACTGTGACTTCACACACCTCCAATGTATGACTTCACACACCTCCATTGTGATTTCACACCTCCATTCTGTGAGTTCACACACCTCCATTCTGACTTCACACACCTCCATTCTATGACTTCACACACCTCCATTCTGACTTCAAACACCTACATTCAATGACTTCACACAACTCCATTCTGGCTTCACACACAGCCATTCTGTGACTTCACACACCTCCATTCCATGACTTCACACACCTCCTTTCGATGACTTCACACACCTCCATTCTGTGACTTCACACACCTCCATTCTGTGACTTCACACACCTTCATTTTGACTTCACACACTTCCATTCTTTGACTTCACACACCTCCATTCTGTGACTTCACACACCACCATTGTTTGACTTCACACACCTTTATTGTTTGACTTCACACACCTCCATTGTGAGTTCACACACCTCCATTTTGTGACTTCGCACACCCCATTCTGTGACTTCACACAGCTTTATTGTTTGACTTCACACACCTCCATTCTTTGACTTCACACACCTTCATTCCATGACTTCACACACCTCCATTCTATGAGTTCACACACCTCAATTCTATGAGTTCACACACCTCCATTTTGAATTCACACACCTCCATTCTATGACTTAACACACCTTCATTCTTACTTCAGAAACATCCAATCTATGACTTCGCACACCTCCATTCTATGAGTTCACACACCTCCATTCTGTGACTTCACACACCTCCATTCCATGACTTCACACACCTCCATTCTTTGACTTCACACACCTCCATTTGTGACTCTACACACCACCTTTTTGACTACACACACCTCCATTCTGTGATTTCACACACCTCCATTCCATGACTTCACACACTTCCATTCTATGAGTTCACATATCTCCATTCTATGAGTTCACACACCTCCATTTTGACTTTACACACCTCCATTCTGTGACTTAACACACCTCCATTCTGTGACTTCACACACCTCAATTCTGTGACTTCACACACCTCCATTCTATGACTTCACACACCTCCATTCTGTGACTTCACACACCTCCATTCTGTGACTTCACACACCTCCATTTTGACTTCACACACTTCCATTCTTTGACTTCACACACCTCTATTCTGTGACTTCGCATACCTCCATTGTTTGACTTCACACACCTGCATTCTGTGAATTCACACACCTTTATTGTTTGACTTCACACACCTCCATTCGTTGACTTCACACACCTTCATTCCATGACTTCACACGCCTCCATTCTATGAGTTCACACACCTCAATTCTATGAGTTCACACACCTCCATTTTGACTTCACACACCTCCATTCTGTGACTTCACACACCTCCATTTTGTGACTTCACACACCTCCATTCTGTGACTTCACACACCTCCATTCTATGACTTCACACATCTCCATTCTGTGACTTCACACACCTCCATTCTGTGACTTCACACACCTCCATTTTGACTTCATACACTTCCATTCTTTGACTTCATACACCTCCATTCTTTCACTTCACACACCTCCATTTTGAGTGCACACACCTACATTCTGTGACTTCACACACCTCCATTCTGTGACTTCACACACCTCCATTCTGTGACTTCACACACCTTCATTCTATGACTTCACACACCTCCAGTCTGTGACTTCACACACCTCCATTCTGTGACTTCAGACATCTCCATTTTGACTTCACACACTTCCATTCTTTGACTTCACACACCTCCATTCTGTGACTTCACACACCACCATTGTTTGACTTCACACACCTCCATTTTTGGACTTCAAACACCTCCTTTCCATGACTTCACACATCTCCATTTTATGAGTTCGCACACCTCCATTTTGACTTCACACACCTCCATTCTATGACTTCACACACCTCCATTGTACTTCAGAAACATCCATTCTATGACTTCACACACCTCCATTCTATGACTTCACAAACCTCCATTCTGTGACTTCACAAACCTTCATTCTCTAACTTACCACACCTCCATTCTGGGACTTCACACACCTCCATTCTGAGTTCACACACCTCCGTTCTGTGACTTAACACACCTTCATTCTGTGACTTCACACACCTTCATTCTATGACTTCACACACCTCCATTCTTTCACTTCACACACCTCCATTTTGAGTTCACACACCGACATTCTGTGACTTCACACACCTCCATTTGTGACTTTACACACCACCATTTTGACTTCACAAACCTCCATTCTGTGACTTCACAAACCTCCATTCTGTGACTTCACACACCTCTATTTTGACTTCACACACTTCCATTCTTTGACTTCACACACCTCCATTCTGTGACTTCGCACACCTCCATTGTTTGACTTCACACACCTCCATTCTGTGACTTCACACACCTTTATTGTTTGACTTCACACACCTCCATTCGTTGACTTCACACACCTTCATTCCATGACTTCACACGCCTCCATTCTATGAGTTCACACACCTCAATTCTATGAGTTCACACACCTCCATTTTGACTTCACACACCTCCATTCTGTGACTTCACACACCTCCATTCTGTGACTTTACACACCTCCATTCTGTGACTTCACACACCTCCATTCTATGACTTCACACATCTCCATTCTGTGACTTCACACACCTCCATTCTGTGACTTCACACACCTCCATTTTGACTTCATACACTTCCATTCTTTGACTTCACACACCTCCATTCTGTGACTTCACACACCACCATTGTTTGACTTCACACACCTCCATTTTTGGACTTCAAACACCTCCTTTCCATGACTTCACACATCTCCATTTTATCAGTTCGCACACCTCCATTTTGACTTCACACACCTCCATTCTATGACTTCACACACCTCCATTCTACTTCAGAAACATCCATTCTATGACTTCACACACCTCCATTCTATGACTTCACAAACCTCCATTCTGTGACTTCACACACCTTCATTCTGAGTTCACACACCTCAATTCTGTGACTTCACACACCTCAATTGTGGCTTCACACACCTTCATTCTATGACTTCACACACTTCCATTCTCTGAATTCACACACCTCCATTTTTGACCTCACACACCTCCATTGTGAGTTCACACACCTCCATTCTGTGACTTCACACATCTCCATTCTCTGCTTTCAAACACCTCCATTGTATGACTTAACACACCTTCATTCTTACTTCACAAACATCAGTTCTATGACTTCACACACCTCCATTCTATGACTTCACACACCTCCATTCTATGACTTCACACACCTCCATCTGTGACTTCACACACCTCAATTCTGTGACTTCACACACCTCCATTATGACTTCACACACCTCCATTCTATAACTTCACACACCTCCATTCTATGACTTCACACCTCCATTCTGTGACTTCACACACCTCCATTCAGAGTTCACACACCTTCATTCTGTGAATTCACACTCCTCAAATCTGACTTCACACAGCTCCATTCTATGATTTCACACACCTGCATACTGTGACTTCACGCACCTCCAATGTATGACTTCACACACCTCCATTGTGACTTCACACCTCCATTCTGTGAGTTCACACACCTCCATTCTGACTTCACACACCTCCATTCTATGACTTCACACACCTCCATTCTGACTTCAAACACCTACATTCAATGACTTCACACAACTCCATTCTGTTTTCACACACAGCCATTCTGTGACTTCACACACCTCCATTCCATGACTTCACACACCTCCTTTCGATGACTTCACACACCTCCATTCTGTGACTTCACACACCTCCATTCTATGACTTCACACATCTCCATTCTGTGACTTCACACACCTCCATTCTGTGACTTCACACACCTCCATTTTGACTTCATACACTTCCATTCTTTGACTTCACACACCTCCATTCTTTCACTTCACACACCTCCATTTTGAGTGCACACACCTACATTCTGTGACTTCACACACCTCCATTCTGTGACTTCACACACCTCCATTCTGTGACTTCACACACCTTCATTCTATGACTTCACACACCTCCAGTCTGTGACTTCACACACCTCCATTCTGTGACTTCAGACATCTCCATTTTGACTTCACACACTTCCATTCTTTGACTTCACACACCTCCATTCTGTGACTTCACACACCACCATTGTTTGACTTCACACACCTCCATTTTTGGACTTCAAACACCTCCTTTCCATGACTTCACACATCTCCATTTTATGAGTTCGCACACCTCCATTTTGACTTCACACACCTCCATTCTATGACTTCACACACCTCCATTGTACTTCAGAAACATCCATTCTATGACTTCACACACCTCCATTCTATGACTTCACAAACCTCCATTCTGTGACTTCACAAACCTTCATTCTCTACCTTACCACACCTCCATTCTGGGACTTCACACACCTCCATTCTGAGTTCACACACCTCCGTTCTGTGACTTAACACACCTTCATTCTGTGACTTCACACACCTTCATTCTATGACTTCACACACCTCCATTTTTCACTTCACACACCTCCATTTTGAGTTCACACACCGACATTCTGTGACTTCACACACCTCCATTTGTGACTTTACACACCACCATTTTGACTTCACAAACCTCCATTCTGTGACTTCACAAACCTCCATTCTGTGACTTCACACACCTCTATTTTGACTTCACACACTTCCATTCTTTGACTTCACACACCTCCATTCTGTGACTTCGCACACCTCCATTGTTTGACTTCACACACCTCCATTCTGTGACTTCACACACCTTTATTGTTTGACTTCACACACCTCCATTCGTTGACTTCACACACCTTCATTCCATGACTTCACACGCCTCCATTCTATGAGTTCACACACCTCAATTCTATGAGTTCACACACCTCCATTTTGACTTCACACACCTCCATTCTGTGACTTCACACACCTCCAATCTGTGACTTCACACACCTCCATTCTGTGACTTCACACACCTCCATTCTATGACTTCACACATCTCCATTCTGTGACTTCACACACCTCCATTCTGTGACTTCACACACCTCCATTTTGACTTCATACACTTCCATTCTTTGACTTCACACACCTCCATTCTGTGACTTCACACACCACCATTGTTTGACTTCACACACCTCCATTTTTGGACTTCAAACACCTCCTTTCCATGACTTCACACATCTCCATTTTATCAGTTCGCACACCTCCATTTTGACTTCACACACCTCCATTCTATGACTTCACACACCTCCATTCTACTTCAGAAACATCCATTCTATGACTTCACACACCTCCATTCTATGACTTCACAAACCTCCATTCTGTGACTTCACACACCTTCATTCTGAGTTCACACACCTCAATTCTGTGACTTCACACACCTCAATTCTGGCTTCACACACCTTCATTCTATGACTTCACACACTTCCATTCTCTGACTTCACACACCTCCATTTTTGACTTCACACACCTCCATTGTGAGTTCACACACCTCCATTCTGTGACTTCACACATCTCCATTCTCTGCTTTCAAACACCTCCATTGTATGACTTAACACACCTTCATTCTTACTTCACAAACATCAGTTCTATGACTTCACACACCTCCATTCTATGACTTCACACACCTCCATTCTATGACTTCACACACCTCCATCTGTGACTTCACACACCTCAATTCTGTGACTTCACACACCTCCATTATGACTTCACACACCTCCATTCTATAACTTCACACACCTCCATTCTATGACTTCACACCTCCATTCTGTGACTTCACACACCTCCATTCTGAGTTCACACACCTCCATTCTGTGAATTCACACTCCTCAAATCTGACTTCACACAGCTCCATTCTATGATTTCACACACCTCCATACAGTGACTTCACACACCTCCAATGTATGACTTCACACACCTCCATTGTGACTTCACACCTCCATTCTGTGAGTTCACACACCTCCATTCTGACTTCACACACCTCCATTCTATGACTTCACACACCTCCATTCTGACTTCAAACACCTACATTCAATGACTTCACACAACTCCATTCTGGCTTCACACACCGCCATTCTGTGACTTCACACACCTCCATTCCATGACTTCACACACCTCCATTCTATGAGTTCACACACCTCCATTCTGTGACTTCACACACCACCATTGTTTGACTTCACACACCTTTATTGTTTGACTTCACACACCTCCATTGTGAGTTCACACACCTCCATTCTGTGACTTCGCACACCCCATTCTGTGACTTCACACACCTTTATTGTTTGACTTCACACACCTCCATTCTTTGACTTCACACACCTTCATTCCATGACTTCACACACCTCCATTCTATGAGTTCACACACCTCAATTCTTTGAGTTCACACACCTCCATTTTGAATTCACACACCTCCATTCTATGACTTAACACACCTTCATTCTTACTTCAGAAACATCCAATCTATGACTTCGCACACCTCCATTCTATGAGTTCACACACCTCCATTCTGTGACTTCACACACCTCCATTCCATGACTTCACACACCTCCATTCTTTGACTTCACACACCTCCATTTGTGACTCTACACACCACCTTTTTGACTACACACACCTCCATTCTGTGATTTCACACACCTCCATTCTGTGACTTCACACACCTTTATTGTTTGACTTCACACCTCCATTCTTTGACTTCACACACCTCCATTCCATGACTTCACACACTTCCATTCTATGAGTTCACATATCTCCATTCTATGAGTTCACACACCTCCATTTTGACTTTACACACCTCCATTCTGTGACTTAACACACCTCCATTCTGTGACTTCACACACCTCAATTCTGTGACTGCACACACCTCCATTCTATGACTTCACACACCTCCATTCTGTGACTTCACACACCTCCATTCTGTGACTTCACACTCCTCAAATCTGACTTCACACAGCTCTATTCTATGATTTCACACACCTCTATACTGTGACTTCACACACCTCCATTGTATGACTTCACACACCTCCATTGTGACTTCACCCCTCCATTCTATGAGTTCACACACCTCCATTCTGACTTCACACACCTCCATTCTATGACTTCACACCCCTCCATTCTGACTTCACACACCTACATTCCATGACTTCACACAACTCCATTCTGACTTCACACACCGCCATTCTGTGACTTCACACACCTCCATTCCATGACTTCACACACCTCCTTTCGATGACTTCACACACCTCCATTCTGTGACTTCACACACCTCCATTCTGTGACTTGACACACCTTCATTTTGACTTCACACAGTTCCATTCTTTGACTTCACACACCTCCATTCTATGAGTTCACACACCTCCATTCTGTGACTTCATACACTTCCATTCCATGACTTCACACACCTCCATTCTTTGACTTCACACACCTCCATTTGTGACTCTACACACCACCTTTTTGACTTCGCACACCTCCATTCTGTGATTTCACACACCTCCATTCTGTGACTTCATACACCTTTATTATTTGACTTCACACCTCCATTCTTTGACTTCACACACCTCCATTCCATGACTTCACACACTTCCATTCTATGAGTTCACACACCTCCATTCTATGAGTTCACACACCTTCATTTTGACTTCACACACCTCCATTCTGTGACTTCACACACCTCCATTCTGTGACTTCACACACCTCAATTCTGTGACTTCACACACCTCCATTCTATGACTTCACACACCTCCATTCAGTGACTTCACACACCTCCATTCTGTGACTTCACACACCTCAATTTTGACTTCACACACTTCCATTCTTTGACTTCACACACCTCCATTCTGGGACTTCACACACCTCCATTTTGACTTCACACACTTCCATTCTTTGACTTCACACACCTCCATTCTGTGACTTCACACACCACCATTGTTTGACTTCACACACCTCCATTTTTGGACTTCACACACCTCCTTTCCTTGACTTCACACAACTCCATTTTATGAGTTCGCACACCTCCATTTTGACTTCACACACTTCCATTCTGTGATTTCACACACCTCCATTCTGTGACTTCGCACACCTCCATTGTTTGACTTCACACACCTCCATTCTTTGATTTCACACACCTCCATTCCATGACTTCACACACCGCCACTCTATCAGTTCACACACATCCATTCTATGAGTTCACATACCACCATTTTGATTGCACACACCTCCGTTCTATGACTTCACACCCCTACATTCTTACTTCAAAAACAGCCATTCTATGACTTTACAGACCTCCATTCTATGTGTTCACAAACGTCCATTCTATGACTTCACACACCTCCATTCTATGACTTTACACACCTCCATTCTATGACTTCACACACCTCCATTCTATGACTTCACACACTTCCATTCTGTGACTTCACACATCTCTATTCTATGAGTTCACACACCTGCATTGTCACTTCACACACCTCCATTCTATGACTTCACACAACTCCATTCTGACTTCACACACCTCCATCTGTGACTTCACACACCTCAATTCTGTGACTTCACACACCTCCATTATGACTTCACACACCTCCATTCTATAACTTCACACACCTCCATTCTATGACTTCACACCTCCATTCTGTGACTTCACACACCTCCATTCTGAGTTCACACACCTCCATTCTGTGACTTCACACTCCTCAAATCTGACTTCACACAGCTCCATTCTATGATTTCACACACCTCCATACTGTGACTTCACACACCTCCATTGTATGACTTCACACACCTCCATTGTGACTTCACACCTCCATTCTATGAGTTCACACACCTCCATTCTGACTTCACACACCTCCATTCTATGACTTCACACACCTCCATTCTGACTTCACACACCTACATTCTATGACTTCACACAACTCCATTCGGACTTCACACACCGCCATTCTGTGACTTCACACACCTCCATTCCATGACTTCACACACCTCCTTCCGATGACTTCACACACCTCCATTCTGTGACTTCACACACCTCCATTCTGTGACTTCACACACCTTCATTTTGACTTCACACAGTTCCATTCTTTGACTTCACACACCTCCATTCTATGAGTTCACACACCTCCATTCTGTGACTTCACACACTTCCATTCCATGACTTCACACACCTCCATTCTTTGACTTCACACACCTCCATTTGTGACTCTACACACCACCTTTTTGACTTCACACACCTCCATTCTGTGATTTCACACACCTCCATTCTGTGACTTCATACACCTTTATTGTTTGACTTCACACCTCCATTCTTTGACTTCACACACCTCCATTCCATGACTTCACACACTTCCATTCTATGAGTTCACACACCTCCATTCTATGAGTTCACACACCTCCATTTTGAGTTCACACACTTCCATTCTGTGACTTCACACACCTCAATTCTGTGACTTCACACACCTCCATTCTATGACTTCACACACTTCCATTCTGTGACTTCACACATCTCTATTCTATGAGTTCACACACCTGCATTGTCACTTCACACACCTCCATTCTATGACTTCACACACTTCCATTCTGTGACTTCACACATCTCTATTCTATGAGTTCACACACCTGCATTGTCACTTCACACACCTCCATTCTATGACTTCACACAACTCCATTCTGACTTCACACACCTCCATCTGTGACTTCACACACCTCAATTCTGTGACTTCACACACCTCCATTATGACTTCACACACCTCCATTCTATAACTTCACACACCTCCATTCTATGACTTCACACCTCCATTCTGTGACTTCACACACCTCCATTATGAGTTCACACACCTCCATTCTGTGACTTCACACTCCTCAAATCTGACTTCACACAGCTCCATTCTATGATTTCACACACCTCCATACTGTGACTTCACACACCTCCATTGTATGACTTCACACACCTCCATTGTGACTTCACACCTCCATTCTATGACTTCACACACCTCCATTCTGACTTCACACACCTACATTCTATGACTTCACACAACTCCATTCGGACTTCACACACCGCCATTCTGTGACTTCACACACCTCCATTCCATGACTTCACACACCTCCTTCCGATGACTTCACACACCTCCATTCTGTGACTTCACACACCTCCATTCTGTGACTTCACACACCTTCATTTTGACTTCACACCGTTCCATTCTTTGACTTCACACACCTCCATTCTATGAGTTCACACACCTCCATTCTGTGACTTCACACACTTCCATTCCATGACTTCACACACCTCCATTCTTTGACTTCACACACCTCCATTTGTGACTCTACACACCACCTTTTTGACTTCACACACCTCCATTCTGTGATTTCACACACCTCCATTCTGTGACTTCATACACCTTTATTGTTTGACTTCACACCTCCATTCTTTGACTTCACACACCTCCATTCCATGACTTCACACACTTCCATTCTATGAGTTCACACACCTCCATTCTATGAGTTCACACACCTCCATTTTGAGTTCACACACTTCCATTCTGTGACTTCACACACCTCAATTCTGTGACTTCACACACCTCCATTCTCTGACTTCACAAACCTCCATTCCGACTTCACACACCTCCATTCTGACCTCACAAACATCAATTCTGTGACTTCACACACCTCCATTCTATGTCTTCACACACCTCCATTCTAAGACTTCACACACTTCCATTCTTTGACTTCACACACCTCCATTCTGTGACTTCGCACACCTCCATTGTTTGACTTCACACACCTCCATTCTGTGACTTCACAAACTTTTATTGTTTGACTTCACACACCTCCATTCGTTGACTTCACACACCTTCATTCCATGACTTCACATGCCTCCATTCTATGAGTTCACACACCTCAATTCTATGAGTTCACACACCTCCATTTTGACTTCACACACCTCCATTCTGTGACTTCACACACCTCCATTCTGTGACTTCACACACCTCCATTCTGTGACTTCACACACCTCCATTCTGTGACTTCACACACCTCCATTCTGTGACTTCACACACCTCCATTTTGACTTCATACACTTCCATTCTTTGACTTCACACACCTCCATTCTGTGACTTCACACACCACCATTGTTTGACTTCACACACCTCCATTTTTGGACTTCAAACACCTCCTTTCCATGACTTCACACATCTCCATTTTATGAGTTCGCACACCTCCATTTTGACTTCACACACCTCCATTCTATGACTTCACACACCTCCATTGTACTTCAGAAACATCCATTCTATGACTTCACACACCTCCATTCTGTGACTTCAGACATCTCCATTTTGACTTCACACACTTCCATTCTTTGACTTCACACACCTGCATTCTGTGACTTCACACACCTTTATTGTTTGACTTCACACACCTCCATTCGTTGACTTCACACACCTTCATTCCATGACTTCACACACCTCCATTCTATGAGTTCACACACCTCAATTCTATGAGTTCACACACCTCCATTTTGACTTCACACACCTCCATTCTGTGACTTCACACACCTCCATTCTGTGACTTCACACACCTCCATTCTGTGACTTCACACACCTCCATTCTATGACTTCACACATCTCCATTCTGTGACTTCACACACCTCCATTCTGTGACTTCACACACCTCCATTTTGACTTCATACACTTCCATTCTTTGACTTCACACACCTCCATTCTTTCACTTCACACACCTCCATTTTGAGTGCACACACCTACATTCTATGACTTCACACACCTCCATTCTGTGACTTCACACACCTTCATTCTATGACTTCACACACCTCCATTCTGTGACTTCACACACCTCCATTCTGTGACTTCAGACATCTCCATTTTGACTTCACACACTTCCATTCTTTGACTTCACACACCTCCATTCTGTGACTTCACACACCACCATTGTTTGACTTCACACACCTCCATTTTTGGACTTCAAACACCTCCTTTCCATGACTTCACACATCTCCATTTTATCAGTTCGCACACCTCCATTTTGACTTCACACACCTCCATTCTATGACTTCACACACCTCCATTCTACTTCAGAAACATCCATTCTATGACTTCACACACCTCCATTCTATGACTTCACAAACCTCCATTCTGTGACTTCACAAACCTTCATTCTCTAACTTACCACACCTCCATTCTGGGACTTCACACACCTCCATTCTGAGTTCACACACCTCCGTTCTGTGACTTAACACACCTTCATTCTGTGACTTCACACACCTTCATTCTATGACTTCACACACCTCCATTCTTTCACTTCACACACCTCCATTTTGAGTTCACACACCGACATTCTGTGACTTCACACACCTCCATTTGTGACTTTACACACCACCATTTTGACTTCACAAACCTCCATTCTGTGACTTCACAAACCTCCATTCTGTGACTTCACACACCTCTATTTTGACTTCACACACTTCCATTCTTTGACTTCACACACCTCCATTCTGTGACTTCGCACACCTCCATTGTTTGACTTCACACACCTCCATTCTGTGACTTCACACACCTTTATTGTTTGACTTCACACACCTCCATTCGTTGACTTCACACACCTTCATTCCATGACTTCACACGCCTCCATTCTATGAGTTCACACACCTCAATTCTATGAGTTCACACACCTCCATTTTGACTTCACACACCTCCATTCTGTGACTTCACACACCTCCATTCTGTGACTTTACACACCTCCATTCTGTGACTTCACACACCTCCATTCTATGACTTCACACATCTCCATTCTGTGACTTCACACACCTCCATTCTGTGACTTCACACACCTCCATTTTGACTTCATACACTTCCATTCTTTGACTTCACACACCTCCATTCTGTGACTTCACACACCACCATTGTTTGACTTCACACACCTCCATTTTTGGACTTCAAACACCTCCTTTCCATGACTTCACACATCTCCTTTTTATGAGTTCGCACACCTCCATTTTGACTTCACACACCTCCATTCTATGACTTCACACACCTCCATTCTACTTCAGAAACATCCATTCTATGACTTCACACACCTCCATTCTATGACTTCACAAACCTCCATTCTGTGACTTCACACACCTTCATTCTGAGTTCACACACCTCAATTCTGTGACTTCACACACCTCAATTCTGGCTTCACACACATTCATTCTATGACTTCACACACTTCCATTCTCTGACTTCACACACCTCCATTTTTGACCTCACACACCTCCATTGTGAGTTCACACACCTCCATTCTGTGACTTCACACATCTCCATTCTCTGCTTTCAAACACCTCCATTGTATGACTTAACACACCTTCATTCTTACTTCACAAACATCAGTTCTATGACTTCACACACCTCCATTCTATGACTTCACACACCTCCATTCTATGACTTCACACACCTCCATCTGTGACTTCACACACCTCAATTCTGTGACTTCACACACCTCCATTATGACTTCACACACCTCCATTCTATAACTTCACACACCTCCATTCTATGACTTCACACCTCCATTCTGTGACTTCACACACCTCCATTCTGAGTTCACACACCTCCATTCTGTGACTTCACACTCCTCAAATCTGACTTCACACAGCTCCATTCTATGATTTCACACACCTCCATACTGTGACTTCACACACCTCCAATGTGTGACTTCACACACCTCCATTGTGACTTCACACCTCCATTCTGTGAGTTCACACACCTCCATTCTGACTTCACACACCTCCATTCTATGACTTCACACACCTCCATTCTGACTTCAAACACCTACATTCAATGACTTCACACAACTCCATTCTGTTTTCACACACAGCCATTCTGTGACTTCACACACCTCCATTCCATGACTTCACACACCTCCTTTCGATGACTTCACACACCTCCATTCTGTGACTTCACACACCTCCATTCTGTGACTTCACACACCTTCATTTTGACTTCACACACTTCCATTCTTTGACTTCACACACCTCCATTCTGTGACTTCACACACCACCATTGTTTGACTTCACACACCTTTATTGTTTGACTTCACACACCTCCATTGTGAGTTCACACACCTCCATTCTGTGACTTCACACACCCCATTCTGTGACTTCACATACCTTTATTGTTTGACTTCACACACCTCCATTCTTTGACTTCACACACCTTCATTCCATGACTTCACACACCTCCATTCTATGAGTTCACACACCTCAATTCTATGAGTTCACACACCTCCATTTTGAATTCACACACCTCCATTCTATGACTTCACACACCTTCATTCTTACTTCAGAAACATCCATTCTATGACTTCGCACACCTCCATTCTATGAGTTCACACACCTCCATTCTGTGACTTCACACACCTCCATTCCATGACTTCACACACCTCCATTCTTTGACTTCACACACCTCGATTTGTGACTCTACACACCACCTTTTTGACTACACACACCTCCATTCTGTGATTTCACACACCTCCATTCTGTGACTTCACACACCTTTATTGTTTGACTTCACACCTCCATTCTTTGACTTCACACACCTCCATTCCATGACTTCACACACTTCCATTCTATGAGTTCACATATCTCCATTCTATGAGTTCACATACCTCCATTTTGACCTTACACACCTCCATTCTGTGACTTAACACACCTCCATTCTGTGACTTCACACACCTCAATTCTGTGACTTCACACACCTCCATTCTATGACTTCACACACCTCCATTCTGTGACTTCACACACCTCCATTCTGTGACTTCACTCACCTCCATTTTGACTTCACACACCTCCATTCTTTGACTTCACACACCTCCATTCTGTGACTTCACACACCTCCATTTTGACTTCACACACTTCCATTCTTTGACTTCACACACCTCCATTCTGTGACTTCACAAACCACCATTGTTTGACTTCACACACCTCCATTTTTGGACTTCACACACCTCCTTTCCTTGACTTCACACATATCCATTTTATGAGTTCGCACACCTCTTTTGACTTCACACACTTCCACTCTGTGATTTCACACACCTCTATTCTGTGACTTCGCACACCTCCATTGTTTGACTTCACACACCTCCATTCTTTGATTTCACACACCTCCATTCCATGACTTCACACACCGCCACTCTATCAGTTCACACACATCCATTCTATGAGTTCACATACCACCATTTTGATGGCACACACCTCCATTCTATGACTTCACACCCCTACATTCTTACTTCAAAAACATCCATTCTATGACTTTACAAACCTCCATTCTATGTGTTCACAAACGTCCATTCTATGACTTCACACACCTCCATTCTATGACTTTACACACCTCCATTCTATGACTTCACACACCTCCATTCTATGACTTCACACACTTCCATTCTGTGACTTCACACATCTCTATTCTATGAGTTCACACACCTGAATTGTCACTTCACACACCTCCATTCTATGACTTCACACAATTCCATTCTGACTTCACACACCTCCATTCTGACTTCACAAACATCAATTCTGTGACTTCACACACCTCCATTCTTTGACTTCACACACCTCCATTGTGAGTTCACACACCTCCATTCTGTCTTCACAAACATCAATTCTGTGACTTCACACAACTCCATTCTATGACTTCACACACCTCCATTCTATGACTTCACACACTTCCTTTCTCTGACTTCACAAACCTCCATTCTGACTTCACACACCTCCATTCTGACCTCACAAACATCAATTCTGTGACTTCACACACCTCCATTCTATGTCTTCACACACCTCCATTCTAAGACTTCACACACTTCCATTCTTTGACTTCACACACCTCCATTCTGTGACTTCGCACACCTCCATTATTTGACTTCACACACCTTCCTTCTGTGACTTCACACACTTTTATTGTGTGACTTCACACACCTCCATTCGTTGACTTCACACACCTTCATTCCATGACTTCACACGCCTCCATTCTATGAGTTCACACACCTCAATTCTATGAGTTCACACACCTCCATTTTGACTTCACACACCTCCATTCTGTGACTTCACACACCTCCATTCTGTGACTTCACACACCTCCATTCTGTGACTTCACACACCTCCATTCTATGACTTCACACACCTCCATTCTGTGACTTCACACACCTCCATTCTGTGACTTCACACACCTCCATTTTGACTTCATACACTTCCATTCTTTGACTTCACACACCTCCATTCTGTGACTTCACACACCACCACTGTTTGACTTCACACACCTCCATTTTTGGACTTCAAACACCTCCTTTCCATGACTTCACACATCTCCATTTTATGAGTTCGCACACCTCCATTTTGACTTCACACACCTCCATTCTATGACTTCACACACCTCCATTCTACTTCAGAAACATCCATTCTATGACTTCACACACCTCCATTCTATGACTTCACAAACCTCCATTTTGTGACTTCACACACCTTCATTCTGAGTTCACACAACTCAATTCTGTGACTTCACACACCTCAATTCTGGCTTCACACACCTTCATTCTATGACTTCACACACTTCCATTCTCTGACTTCACACACCTCCATTCTTTGACTTCACACAACTCCATTGTGAGTTCACACACCTCCATTCTGTGACTTCACACACCTCCATTCTGTGCCTTCAACACCTCCATTCTATGACTTAACACACCTTCATTCTTACTTCACAAACATCAATTCTATGACTTCACACACCTCCATTCTATGACTTCACAAAACTCCATTCTATGACTTCACACACCTCCATCTGTGACTTCACACACCTTCATTCTGAGTTCACACATCTCCATTTTGTGACTTCACACTCCTCAAATCTGACTTCACAGAGCTCCATTCTATGATTTCACACACCTCCATTCCATGACTTCACACACTTCCATTCTATGAGTTCACACACCTCCATTCTATGAGTTCACACACCTCCATTTTGAGTTCACACACTTCCATTCTGTGACTTCACACACCTCAATTCTGTGACTTCACACACCTCCATTATGACTTCACACACCTCCATTCTATAACTTCACACACCTCCATTCTATGACTTCACACCTCCATTCTGTGACTTCACACACCTCCATTCTGAGTTCACACACCTCCATTCTGTGACTTCACACTCCTCAAATCTGACTTCACACAGCTCTATTCTATGATTTCACACACCTCTATACTGTGACTTCACACACCTCCATTGTATGACTTCACACACCTCCATTGTGACTTCACCCCTCCATTCTATGAGTTCACACACCTCCATTCTGACTTCACACACCTCCATTCTATGACTTCACACCCCTCCATTCTGACTTCACACACCGCCATTCTGTGACTTCACACACCTCCATTCCATGACTTCACACACCTCCTTTCGATGACTTCACACACCTCCATTCTGTGACTTCACACACCTCCATTCTGTGACTTCACACACCTTCATTTTGACTTCACACAGTTCCATTCTTTGACTTCACACACCTCCATTCTATGAGTTCACACACCTCCATTCTGTGACTTCATACACTTCCATTCCATGACTTCACACACCTCCATTCTTTGACTTCACACACCTCCATTTGTGACTCTACACACCACCTTTTTGACTTCGCACACCTCCATTCTGTGATTTCACACACCTCCATTCTGTGACTTCATACACCTTTATTATTTGACTTCACACCTCCATTCTTTGACTTCACACACCTCCATTCCATGACTTCACACACTTCCATTCTATGAGTTCACACACCTCCATTCTATGAGTTCACACACCTTCATTTTGACTTCACACACCTCCATTCTGTGACTTCACACACCTCCATTCTGTGACTTCACACACCTCAATTCTGTGACTTCACACACCTCCATTCTATGACTTCACACACCTCCATTCAGTGACTTCACACACCTCCATTCTGTGACTTCACACACCTCAAATTTGACTTCACACACTTCCATTCTTTGACTTCACACACCTCCATTCTGGGACTTCACACACCTCCATTTTGACTTCACACACTTCCATTCTTTGACTTCACACACCTCCATTCTGTGACTTCACACACCACCATTGTTTGACTTGACACACCTCCATTTTTGGACTTCACACACCTCCTTTCCTTGACTTCACACAACTCCATTTTATGAGTTCGCACACCTCCATTTTGACTTCACACACTTCCATTCTGTGATTTCACACACCTCCATTCTGTGACTTCGCACACCTCCATTGTTTGACTTCACACACCTCCATTCTTTGATTTCACACACCTCCATTCCATGACTTCACACACCGCCACTCTATCAGTTCACACACATCCATTCTATGAGTTCACATACCACCATTTTGATTGCACACACCTCCGTTCTATGACTTCACACCCCTACATTCTTACTTCAAAAACAGCCATTCTATGACTTTACAGACCTCCATTCTATGTGTTCACAAACGTCCATTCTATGACTTCACACACCTCCATTCTATGACTTTACACACCTCCATTCTATGACTTCACACACCTCCATTCTATGACTTCACACACTTCCATTCTGTGACTTCACACATCTCTATTCTATGAGTTCACACACCTGCATTGTCACTTCACACACCTCCATTCTATGACTTCACACAACTCCATTCTGACTTCACACACCTCCATCTGTGACTTCACACACCTCAATTCTGTGACTTCACACACCTCCATTATGACTTCACACACCTCCATTCTATAACTTCACACACCTCCATTCTATGACTTCACACCTCCATTCTGTGACTTCACACACCTCCATTCTGAGTTCACACACCTCCATTCTGTGACTTCACACTCCTCAAATCTGACTTCACACAGCTCCATTCTATGATTTCACACACCTCCATACTGTGACTTCACACACCTCCATTGTATGACTTCACACACCTCCATTGTGACTTCACACCTCCATTCTATGAGTTCACACACCTCCATTCTGACTTCACACACCTCCATTCTATGACTTCACACACCTCCATTCTGACTTCACACACCTACATTCTATGACTTCACACAACTCCATTCGGACTTCACACACCGCCATTCTGTGACTTCACACACCTCCATTCCATGACTTCACACACCTCCTTCCGATGACTTCACACACCTCCATTCTGTGACTTCACACACCTCCATTCTGTGACTTCACACACCTTCATTTTGACTTCACACAGTTCCATTCTTTGACTTCACACACCTCCATTCTATGAGTTCACACACCTCCATTCTGTGACTTCACACACTTCCATTCCATGACTTCACACACCTCCATTCTTTGACTTCACACACCTCCATTTGTGACTCTACACACCACCTTTTTTACTTCACACACCTCCATTCTGTGATTTCACACACCTCCATTCTGTGACTTCATACACCTTTATTGTTTGACTTCACACCTCCATTCTTTGACTTCACACACCTCCATTCCATGACTTCACACACTTCCATTCTATGAGTTCACACACCTCCATTCTATGAGTTCACACACCTCCATTTTGAGTTCACACACTTCCATTCTGTGACTTCACACACCTCAATTCTGTGACTTCACACACCTCCATTCTATGACTTCACACACTTCCATTCTGTGACTTCACACATCTCTATTCTATGAGTTCACACACCTGCATTGTCACTTCACACACCTCCATTCTATGACTTCACACAACTCCATTCTGACTTCACACACCTCCATTCTGACTTCACAAACATCAATTCTGTGACTTCACACACCTCCATTCTTTGACTTCACACACCTCCATTGTGAGTTCACACACCTCCATTCTGACTTCACAAACATCAATTCTGTGACTTCACACAACCCATTCTATGACTTCACACACCTCCATTCTATGACTTCACACACCTCCATTCTCTGACTTCACAAACCTCCATTCCGACTTCACACACCTCCATTCTGACCTCACAAACATCAATTCTGTGACTTCACACACCTCCATTCTATGTCTTCACACACCTCCATTCTAAGACTTCACACACTTCCATTCTTTGACTTCACACACCTCCATTCTGTGACTTCGCACACCTCCATTGTTTGACTTCACACACCTCCATTCTGTGACTTCACAAACTTTTATTGTTTGACTTCACACACCTCCATTCGTTGACTTCACACACCTTCATTCCATGACTTCACATGCCTCCATTCTATGAGTTCACACACCTCAATTCTATGAGTTCACACACCTCCATTTTGACTTCACACACCTCCATTCTGTGACTTCACACACCTCCATTCTGTGACTTCACACACCTCCATTCTGTGACTTCACACACCTCCATTCTGTGACTTCACACACCTCCATTCTGTGACTTCACACACCTCCATTCTGTGACTTCACACACCTCCATTTTGACTTCATACACTTCCATTCTTTGACTTCACACACCTCCATTCTGTGACTTCACACACCACCATTGTTTGACTTCACACACCTCCATTTTTGGACTTCAAACACCTCCTTTCCATGACTTCACACATCTCCATTTTATCAGTTCGCACACCTACATATTGACTTCACACACCTCCATTCTATGACTTCACACACCTCCATTCTGCTTCAGAAACATCCATTCTATGACTTCACACACCTCCATTCTATGACTTCACAAACCTCCATTTTGTGACTTCACACACCTTCATTCTGAGTTCACACACCTCAATTCTGTGACTTCACACACCTCAATTCTGGCTTCACACACCTTCATTCTATGACTTCACACACTTCCATTCTCTGACTTCACACACCTCCATTCTTTGACTTCACACACCTCCATTGTGAGTTCACACACCTCCATTCTGTGACTTCACACACCTCCATTCTGTGCCTTCAACACCTCCATTCTATGACTTAGCACACCTTCTTTCTTACTTCACAAACATCAATTCTATGACTTCACACACCTCCATTCTATGACTTCACACACCTCCATTCTATGACTTCACACACCTCCATCTGTGACTTCACACACCTCCATTCTGAGTTCACACACCTCCATTCTGTGACTTCACACTCCTCAAATCTGACTTCACACAGCTCCATTCTATGATTTCACACACCTCCATACTGTGACTTCACACACCTCCATTGTATGACTTCACACACCTCCATTGTGACTTCACACCTCCATTCTATGAGTTCACACACCTCCATTCTGACTTCACACACCTCCATTCTATGACTTCACACACCTCCATTCTGACTTCACACACCTACATTCTATGACTTCACACAACTCCATTCGGACTTCACACACCGCCATTCTGTGACTTCACACACCTCCATTCCATGACTTCACACACCTCCTTTCGATGACTTCACACACCTCCATTCTGTGACTTCACACACCTCCATTCTGTGACTTCACACACCTTCATTTTGACTTCACACAGTTCCATTCTTTGACTTCACACACCTCCATTCTATGAGTTCACACACCTCCATTCTGTGACTTCACACACTTCCATTCCATGACTTCACACACCTCCATTCTTTGACTTCACACACCTCCATTTGTGACTCTACACACCACCTTTTTGACTTCACACACCTCCATTCTGTGATTTCACACACCTCCATTCTGTGACTTCATACACCTTTATTGTTTGACTTCACACCTCCATTCTTTGACTTCACACACCTCCATTCCATGACTTCACACACTTCCATTCTATGAGTTCACACACCTCAATTCTATGAGTTCACACACCTCCATTTTGAATTCACACACCTCCATTCTATGACTTCACACACCTTCATTCTTACTTCAGAAACATCCATTCTATGACTTCGCACACCTCCATTCTATGAGTTCACACACCTCCAGTCTGTGACTTCACACACCTCCATTCCATGACTTCACACACCTCCATTCTTTGACTTCACACACCTCCATTTGTGACTCTACACACCACCTTTTTGACTACACACACCTCCATTCTGTGATTTCACACACCTCCATTCTGTGACTTCACACACCTTTATTGTTTGACTTCACACCTCCATTCTTTGACTTCACACACCTCCATTCCATGACTTCACACACTTCCATTCTATGAGTTCACATATCTCCATTCTATGAGTTCACACACCTCCATTTTGACTTTACACACCTCCATTCTGTGACTTAACACACCTCCATTCTGTGACTTCACACACCTCAATTCTGTGACTTCACACACCTCCATTCTATGACTTCACACACCTCAATTCTGTGACTTCACACACCTCCATTCTGTGACTTCACACACCTCCATTTTGACTTCACACACTTCCATTCTTTGACTTCACACACCTCCATTCTGTGACTTCGCACACCTCCATTGTTTGACTTCACACACCTCCATTCGTTGACTTCTCACACCTTCATTCCATGACTTCACACGCCTCCATTCTATGAGTTCACACACCTCAATTCTATGAGTTCACACACCTCCATTTTGACTTCACACACCTCCATTCTGTGACTTCACACACCTCCATTCTGTGACTTCACACACCTCCATTCTGTGACTTCACACACCTCCATTCTATGACTTCACACATCTCCATTCTGTGACTTCACACACCTCCATTCTGTGACTTCACACACCTCCATTTTGACTTCATACACTTCCATTCTTTGACTTCACACACCTCCATTCTTTCACTTCACACACCTCCATTTTGAGTGCACACACCTACATTCTGTGACTTCACACACCTCCATTCTGTGACTTCACACACCTCCATTCTGTGACTTCACACACCTTCATTCTATGACTTCACACACCTCCATTCTGTGACTTCACACACCTCCATTCTGTGACTTCAGACATCTCCATTTTGACTTCACACACTTCCATTCTTTGACTTCACACACCTCCATTCTGTGACTTCACACACAACCATTGTTTGACTTCACACACCTCCATTTTTGGACTTCAAACACCTCCTTTCCATGACTTCACACATCTCCATTTTATGAGTTCGCACACCTCCATTTTGACTTCACACACCTCCATTCTATGACTTCACACACCTCCATTGTACTTCAGAAACATCCATTCTATGACTTCACACACCTCCATTCTATGACTTCACAAACCTCCATTCTGTGACTTCACAAACCTTCATTCTCTAACTTACCACACCTCCATTCTGGGACTTCACACACCTCCATTCTGAGTTCACACACCTCCGTTCTGTGACTTAACACACCTTCATTCTGTGACTTCACACACCTTCATTCTATGACTTCACACACCTCCATTCTTTCACTTCACACACCTCCATTTTGAGTTCACACACCGACATTCTGTGACTTCACACACCTCCATTTGTGACTTTACACACCACCATTTTGACTTCACAAACCTCCATTCTGTGACTTCACAAACCTCCATTCTGTGACTTCACACACCTCTATTTTGACTTCACACACTTCCATTCTTTGACTTCACACACCTCCATTCTGTGACTTCGCACACCTTCATTGTTTGACTTCACACACCTCCATTCTGTGACTTCACACACCTTTATTGTTTGACTTCACACACCTCCATTCGTTGACTTCACACACCTTCATTCCATGACTTCACACGCCTCCATTCTATGAGTTCACACACCTCAATTCTATGAGTTCACACACCTCCATTTTGACTTCACACACCTCCATTCTGTGACTTCACACACCTCCAATCTGTGACTTCACACACCTCCATTCTATGACTTCACACATCTCCATTCTGTGACTTCACACACCTCCATTCTGTGACTTCACACACCTCCATTTTGACTTCATACACTTCCATTCTTTGACTTCACACACCTCCATTCTTTCACTTCACACACCTCCATTTTGAGTGCACACACCTACATTCTGTGACTTCACACACCTCCATTCTGTGACTTCACACACCTCCATTCTGTGACTTCACACACCTTCATTCTATGACTTCACACACCTCCAGTCTGTGACTTCACACACCTCCATTCTGTGACTTCAGACATCTCCATTTTGACTTCACACACTTCCATTCTTTGACTTCACACACCTCCATTCTGTGACTTCACACACCACCATTGTTTGACTTCACACACCTCCATTTTTGGACTTCAAACACCTCCTTTCCATGACTTCACACATCTCCATTTTATGAGTTCGCACACCTCCATTTTGACTTCACACACCTCCATTCTATGAATTCACACACCTCCATTGTACTTCAGAAACATCCATTCTATGACTTCACACACCTCCATTCTATGACTTCACAAACCTCTATTCTGTGACTTCACAAACCTTCATTCTCTAACTTACCACACCTCCATTCTGGGACTTCACACACCTCCATTCTGAGTTCACACACCTCCGTTCTGTGACTTAACACACCTTCATTCTGTGACTTCACACACCTTCATTCTATGACTTCACACACCTCCATTCTTTCACTTCACACACCTCCATTTTGAGTTCACACACCGACATTCTGTGACTTCACACACCTCCATTTGTGACTTTACACACCACCATTTTGACTTCACAAACCTCCATTCTGTGACTTCACAAACCTCCATTCTGTGACTTCACACACCTCTATTTTGACTTCACACACTTCCATTCTTTGACTTCACACACCTCCATTCTGTGACTTCGCACACCTCCATTGTTTGACTTCACACACCTCCATTCTGTGACTTCACACACCTTTATTGTTTGACTTCACACACCTCCATTCGTTGACTTCACACACCTTCATTCCATGACTTCACACGCCTCCATTCTATGAGTTCACACACCTCAATTCTATGAGTTCACACACCTCCATTTTGACTTCACACACCTCCATTCTGTGACTTCACACACCTCCATTCTGTGACTTCACACACCTCCATTCTGTGACTTCACACACATCCATTCTATGACTTCACACATCTCCATTCTGTGACTTCACACACCTCCATTCTGTGACTTCACACACCTCCATTTTGACTTCATACACTTCCATTCTTTGACTTCACACACCTCCATTCTGTGACTTCACACACCACCATTGTTTGACTTCACACACCTCCATTTTTGGACTTCAAACACCTCCTTTCCATGACTTCACACATCTCCATTTTATCAGTTCGCACACCTCCATTTTGACTTCACACACCTCCATTCTATGACTTCACACACCTACATTCTACTTCAGAAACATCCATTCTATGACTTCACACACCTCCATTCTATGACTTCACAAACCTCCATTCTGTGACTTCACACACCTTCATTCTGAGTTCACACACCTCAATTCTGTGACTTCACACACCTCAATTCTGGCTTCACACACCTTCATTCTATGACTTCACACACTTCCATTCTCTGACTTCACACAACTCCATTTTTGACTTCACACACCTCCATTGTGAGTTCACACACCTCCATTCTGTGACTTCACACATCTTCATTCTCTGCTTTCAAACACCTCCATTGTATGACTTAACACACCTTCATTCTTACTTCACAAACATCAGTTCTATGACTTCACACACCTCCATTCTATGACTTCACACACCTCCATTCTATGACTTCACACACCTCCATCTGTGACTTCACACACCTCAATTCTGTGACTTCACACACCTCCATTATGACTTCACAAACCTCCATTCTATAACTTCACACACCTCCATTCTATGACTTCACACCTCCATTTTGTGACTTCACACACCTCCATTCTGAGTTCACACACCTCCATTCTGTGAATTCACACTCCTCAAATCTGACTTCACACAGCTCCATTCTATGATTTCACACACCTCCATACTGTGACTTCACACACCTCCAATGTATGACTTCACACACCTCCATTGTGACTTCACACCTCCATTCTGTGAGTTCACACACCTCCATTCTGACTTCACACACCTCCATTCTATGACTTCACACACCTCCATTCTGACTTCAAACACCTACATTCAATGACTTCACACAACTCCATTCTGGCTTCACACACAGCCATTCTGTGACTTCACACACCTCCATTCCATGACTTCACACACCTCCTTTCGATGACTTCACACACCTCCATTCTGTGACTTCACACACCTCCATTCTGTGACTTCACACACCTTCATTTTGACTTCACACACTTCCATTCTTTGACTTCACACACCTCCATTCTGTGACTTCACACACCACCATTGTTTGACTTCACACACCTTTATTGTTTGACTTCACACACCTCCATTGTGAGTTCACACACCTCCATTCTGTGACTTCACACACCCCATTCTGTGACTTCACACACCTTTATTGTTTGACTTCACACACCTCCATTCTTTGACTTCACACACCTTCATTCTATGACTTCACACACCTCCATTCTATGAGTTCACACACCTCAATTCTATGAGTTCACACACCTCCATTTTGAATTCACACACCTCCATTCTATGACTTAACACACCTTCATTCTTACTTCAGAAACATCCAATCTATGACTTCGCACACCTCCATTCTATGAGTTCACACACCTCCATTCTGTGACTTCACACACCTCCATTCCATGACTTCACACACCTCCATTCTTTGACTTCACACACCTCCATTTGTGACTCTACACACCACCTTTTTGACTACACACACCTCCATTCTGTGATTTCACACACCTCCATTCTGTGACTTCACACACCTCCATTCTGTGACTTCACACACCTCCATTTTGAGTTCACACACTTCCATTCTTTGACTTCACACACCTCCATTCTGTGACTTCGCACACCTCCATTGTTTGACTTCACACACCTCCATTCGTTGACTTCACACACCTTCATTCCATGACTTCACACGCCTCCATTCTATGAGTTCACACACCTCAATTCTATGAGTTCACACACCTCCATTTTGACTTCACACACCTCCATTCTGTGACTTCACACACCTCCATTCTGTGACTTCACACACCTCCCTTCTGTGACTTCACACACCTCCATTCTATGACTTCACACATCTCCATTCTGTGACTTCACACACCTCCATTCTGTGACTTCACACACCTCCATTTTGACTTCATACACTTCCATTCTTTGACTTCACACACCTCCATTCTTTCACTTCACACACCTCCATTTTGAGTGCACACACCTACATTCTGTGACTTCACACACCTCCATTCTGTGACTTCACACACCTCCATTCTGTGACTTCACACACCTTCATTCTATGACTTCACACACCTCCATTCTGTGACTTCACACACCTCCATTCTGTGACTTCAGACATCTCCATTTTGACTTCACACACTTCCATTCTTTGACTTCACACACCTCCATTCTGTGACTTCACACACCACCATTGTTTGACTTCACACACCTCCATTTTTGGACTTCAAACACCTCCTTTCCATGACTTCACACATCTCCATTTTATGAGTTCGCACACCTCCATTTTGACTTCACACACCTCCATTCTATGACTTCACACACCTCCATTGTACTTCAGAAACATCCATTCTATGACTTCACACACCTCCATTCTATGACTTCACAAACCTCCATTCTGTGACTTCACAAACCTTCATTCTCTAACTTACCACACCTCCATTCTGGGACTTCACACACCTCCATTCTGAGTTCACACACCTCCGTTCTGTGACTTAACACACCTTCATTCTGTGACTTCACACACCTTCATTCTATGACTTCACACACCTCCATTCTTTCACTTCACACACCTCCATTTTGAGTTCACACACCGACATTCTGTGACTTCACACACCTCCATTTGTGACTTTACACACCACCATTTTGACTTCACAAACCTCCATTCTGTGACTTCACAAACCTCCATTCTGTGACTTCACACACCTCTATTTTGACTTCACACACTTCCATTCTTTGACTTCACACACCTCCATTCTGTGACTTCGCACACCTCCATTGTTTGACTTCACACACCTCCATTCTGTGACTTCACACACCTTTATTGTTTGACTTCACACACCTCCATTCGTTGACTTCACACACCTTCATTCCATGACTTCACACGCCTCCATTCTATGAGTTCACACACCTCAATTCTATGAGTTCACACACCTCCATTTTGACTTCACACACCTCCATTCTGTGACTTCACACACCTCCAATCTGTGACTTCACACACCTCCATTCTGTGACTTCACACACCTCCATTCTATGACTTCACACATCTCCATTCTGTGACTTCACACACCTCCATTCTGTGACTTCACACACCTCCATTTTGACTTCATACACTTCCATTCTTTGACTTCACACACCTCCATTCTTTCACTTCACACACCTCCATTTTGAGTGCACACACCTACATTCTGTGACTTCACACACCTCCATTCTGTGACTTCACACACCTCCATTCTGTGACTTCACACACCTTCATTCTATGACTTCACACACCTCCAGTCTGTGACTTCACACACCTCCATTCTGTGACTTCAGACATCTCCATTTTGACTTCAAACACTTCCATTCTTTGACTTCACACACCTCCATTCTGTGACTTCACACACCACCATTGTTTGACTTCACACACCTCCATTTTTGGACTTCAAACACCTCCTTTCCATGACTTCACACATCTCCATTTTATGAGTTCGCACACCTCCATTTTGACTTCACACACCTCCATTCTATGACTTCACACACCTCCATTGTACTTCAGAAACATCCATTCCATGACTTCACACACCTCCATTCTATGACTTCACAAACCTCCATTCTGTGACTTCACAAACCTTCATTCTCTAACTTACCACACCTCCATTCTGGGACTTCACACACCTCCATTCTGAGTTCACACACCTCCGTTCTGTGACTTAACACACCTTCATTCTGTGACTTCACACACCTTCATTCTATGACTTCACACACCTCCATTCTTTCACTTCACACACCTCCATTTTGAGTTCACACACCGACATTCTGTGACTTCACACACCTCCATTTGTGACTTTACACACCACCATTTTGACTTCACAAACCTCCATTCTGTGACTTCACAAACCTCCATTCTGTGACTTCACACACCTCTATTTTGACTTCACACACTTCCATTCTTTGACTTCACACACCTCCATTCTGTGACTTCGCACACCTCCATTGTTTGACTTCACACACCTCCATTCTGTGACTTCACACACCTTTATTGTTTGACTTCACACACCTCCATTCGTTGACTTCACACACCTTCATTCCATGACTTCACACGCCTCCATTCTATGAGTTCACACACCTCAATTCTATGAGTTCACACACCTCCATTTTGACTTCACACACCTCCATTCTGTGACTTCACACACCTCCAATCTGTGACTTCACACACCTCCATTCTGTGACTTCACACACCTCCATTCTATGACTTCACACATCTCCATTCTGTGACTTCACACACCTCCATTCTGTGACTTCACACACCTCCATTTTGACTTCATACACTTCCATTCTTTGACTTCACACACCTCCATTCTGTGACTTCACACACCACCATTGTTTGACTTCACACACCTCCATTTTTGGACTTCAAACACCTCCTTTCCATGACTTCACACATCTCCATTTTATCAGTTCGCACACCTCCATTTTGACTTCACACACCTCCATTCTATGACTTCACACACATCCATTCTACTTCAGAAACATCCATTCTATGACTTCACACACCTCCATTCTATGACTTCACAAACCTCCATTCTGTGACTTCACACACCTTCATTCTGAGTTCACACACCTCAATTCTGTGACTTCACACATCTCAATTCTGGCTTCACACACCTTCATTCTATGACTTCACACACTTCCATTCTCTGACTTCACACACCTCCATTTTTGACTTCACACACCTCCATTGTGAGTTCACACACCTCCATTCTGTGACTTCACACATCTCCATTCTCTGCTTTCAAACACCTCCATTGTATGACTTAACACACCTTCATTCTTACTTCACAAACATCAGTTCTATGACTTCACACACCTCCATTCTATGACTTCACACACCTCCATTCTATGACTTCACACACCTCCATCTGTGACTTCACACACCTCAATTCTGTGACTTCACACACCTCCATTATGACTTCACACACCTCCATTCTATAACTTCACACACCTCCATTCTATGACTTCACACCTCCATTCTGTGACTTCACACACCTCCATTCTGAGTTCACACACCTCCATTCTGTGAATTCACACTCCTCAAATCTGACTTCACACAGCTCCATTCTATGATTTCACACACCTCCATACTGTGACTTCACACACCTCCAATGTATGACTTCACACACCTCCATTGTGACTTCACACCTCCATTCTGTGAGTTCACACACCTCCATTCTGACTTCACACACCTCCATTCTATGACTTCACACACCTCCATTCTGACTTCAAACACCTACATTCAATGACTTCACACAACTCCATTCTGGCTTCACACACAGCCATTCTGTGACTTCACACACCTCCATTCCATGACTTCACACACCTCCTTTCGATGACTTCACACACCTCCATTCTGTGACTTCACACACCTCCATTCTGTGACTTCACACACCTTCATTTTGACTTCACACACTTCCATTCTTTGACTTCCCACACCTCCATTCTGTGACTTCACACACCACCATTGTTTGACTTCACACACCTTTATTGTTTGACTTCACACACCTCCATTGTGAGTTCACACACCTCCATTCTGTGACTTCGCACACCCCATTCTGTGACTTCACACACCTTTATTGTTTGACTTCACACACCTCCATTCTTTGACTTCACACACCTTCATTCCATGACTTCACACACCTCCATTCTATGAGTTCACACACCTCAATTCTATGAGTTCACACACCTCCATTTTGAATTCACACACCTCCATTCTATGACTTAACACACCTTCTATCTTACTTCAGAAACATCCAATCTATGACTTCGCACACCTCCATTCTATGAGTTCACACACCTCCATTCTGTGACTTCACACACCTCCATTCCATGACTTCACACACCTCCATTCTTTGACTTCACACACCTCCATTTGTGACTCTACACACCACCTTTTTGACTACACACACCTCCATTCTGTGATTTCACACACCTCCATTCTGTGACTTCACACACCTTTATTGTTTGACTTCACACCTCCATTCTTTGACTTCACACACCTCCATTCCATGACTTCACACACTTCCATTCTATGAGTTCACATATCTCCATTCTATGAGTTCACACACCTCCATTTTGACTTTACACACCTCCATTCTGTGACTTAACACACCTCCATTCTGTGACTTCACACACCTCAATTCTGTGACTTCACACACCTCCATTCTATGACTTCACACACCTCCATTCTGTGACTTCACACACCTCCATTCTGTGACTTCACACACCTCCATTTTGACTTCACACACTTCCATTCTTTGACTTCACACACCTCCATTCTGTGACTTCGCACACCTCCATTGTTTGACTTCACACACCTGCATTCTGTGACTTCACACACCTTTATTGTTTGACTTCACACACCTCCATTCGTTGACTTCACACACCTTCATTCCATGACTTCACACGCCTCCATTCTATGAGTTCACACACCTCAATTCTATGAGTTCACACACCTCCATTTTGACTTCACACACCTCCATTCTGTGACTTCACACACCTCCATTCTGTGACTTCACACACCTCCATTCTGTGACTTCACACACCTCCATTCTATGACTTCACACATCTCCATTCTGTGACTTCACACACCTCCATTCTGTGACTTCACACACCTCCATTTTGACTTCATACACTTCCATTCTTTGAATTCATACACCTCCATTCTTTCACTTCACACACCTCCATTTTGAGTGCACACACCTACATTCTGTGACTTCACACACCTCCATTCTGTGACTTCACACACCTCCATTCTGTGACTTCACACACCTTCATTCTATGACTTCACACACCTCCATTCTGTGACTTCACACACCTCCATTCTGTGACTTCAGACATCTCCATTTTGACTTCACACACTTCCATTCTTTGACTTCACACACCTCCATTCTGTGACTTCACACACCACCATTGTTTGACTTCACACACCTCCATTTTTGGACTTCAAACACCTCCTTTCCATGACTTCACACATCTCCATTTTATGAGTTCGCACACCTCCATTTTGACTTCACACACCTCCATTCTATGACTTCACACACCTCCATTGTACTTCAGAAACATCCATTCTATGACTTCACACACCTCCATTCTATGACTTCACAAACCTCCATTCTGTGACTTCACAAACCTTCATTCTCTAAATTACCACACCTCCATTCTGGGACTTCACACACCTCCATTCTGAGTTCACACACCTCCGTTCTGTGACTTAACACACCTTCATTCTGTGACTTCACACACCTTCATTCTATGACTTCACACACCTCCATTCTTTCACTTCACACACCTCCATTTTGAGTTCACACACCGACATTCTGTGACTTCACACACCTCCATTTGTGACTTTACACACCACCATTTTGACTTCACAAACCTCCATTCTGTGACTTCACAAACCTCCATTCTGTGACTTCACACACCTCTATTTTGACTTCACACACTTCCATTCTTTGACTTCACACACCTCCATTCTGTGACTTCGCACACCTCCATTGTTTGACTTCACACACCTCCATTCTGTGACTTCACACACCTTTATTGATTGACTTCACACACCTCCATTCGTTGACTTCACACACCTTCATTCCATGACTTCACACGCCTCCATTCTATGAGTTCACACACCTCAATTCTATGAGTTCACACACCTCCATTTTGACTTCACACACCTCCATTCTGTGACTTCACACACCTCCATTCTGTGACTTTACACACCTCCATTCTGTGACTTCACACACCTCCATTCTATGACTTCACACATCTCCATTCTGTGACTTCACACACCTCCATTCTGTGACTTCACACACCTCCATTTTGACTTCATACACTTCCATTCTTTGACTTCACACACCTCCATTCTGTGACTTCACACACCACCATTGTTTGACTTCACACACCTCCATTTTTGGACTTCAAACACCTCCTTTCCATGACTTCACACATCTCCATTTTATCAGTTCGCACACCTCCATTTTGACTTCACACACCTCCATTCTATGACTTCACACACCTCCATTCTACTTCAGAAACATCCATTCTATGACTTCACACACCTCCATTCTATGACTTCACAAACCTCCATTCTGTGACTTCACACACCTTCATTCTGAGTTCACACACCTCAATTCTGTGACTTCACACACCTCAATTGTGGCTTCACACACCTTCATTCTATGACTTCACACACTTCCATTCTCTGAATTCACACACCTCCATTTTTGACCTCACACACCTCCATTGTGAGTTCAAACACCTCCATTCTGTGACTTCACACATCTCCATTCTCTGCTTTCAAACACCTCCATTGTATGACTTAACACACCTTCATTCTTACTTCACAAACATCAGTTCTATGACTTCACACACCTCCATTCTATGACTTCACACACCTCCATTCTATGACTTCACACACCTCCATCTGGGACTTCACACACCTCAATTCTGTGACTTCACACACCTCCATTATGACTTCACACACCTCCATTCTATAACTTCACACACCTCCATTCTATGACTTCACACCTCCATTCTGTGACTTCACACACCTCCATTCAGAGTTCACACACCTTCATTCTGTGAATTCACACTCCTCAAATCTGACTTCACACAGCTCCATTCTATGATTTCACACACCTGCATACTGTGACTTCACACACCTCCAATGTATGACTTCACACACCTCCATTGTGACTTCACACCTCCATTCTGTGAGTTCACACACCTCCATTCTGACTTCACACACCTCCATTCTATGACTTCACACACCTCCATTCTGACTTCAAACACCTACATTCAATGACTTCACACAACTCCATTCTGGCTTCACACACAGCCATTCTGTGACTTCACACACCTCCTTTCGATGACTTCACACACCTCCATTCTGTGACTTCACACACCTCCATTCTGTGACTTCACACACCTTCATTTTGACTTCACACACTTCCATTCTTTGACTTCACACACCTCCATTCTGTGACTTCACACACCACCATTGTTTGACTTCACACACCTTTATTGTTTGACTTCACACACCTCCATTGTGAGTTCACACACCTCCATTCTGTGACTTCACACACCCCATTCTGTGACTTCACACACCTTTATTGTTTGACTTCACACACCTCCATTCTTTGACTTCACACACCTTCATTCCATGACTTCACACACCTCCATTCTATGAGTTCACACACCTCAATTCTATGAGTTCACACACCTCCATTTTGAATTCACACACCTCCATTCTATGACTTCACACACCTTCATTCTTACTTCAGAAACATCCATTCTATGACTTCGCACACCACCATTCTATGAGTTCACACACCTCCATTCTGTGACTTCACACACCTCCATTCCATGACTTCACACACCTCCATTCTTTGACTTCACACACCTCGATTTGTGACTTCACACACCTCCATTCTGTGACTTCACACACCTTCATTTTGACTTCACACACTTCCATTCTTTGACTTCACACACCTCCATTCTGTGACTTCACACACCACCATTGTTTGACTTCACACACCTTTATTGTTTGACTTCACACACCTCCATTGTGAGTTCACACACCTCCATTCTGTGACTTCACACACCCCATTCTGTGACTTCACACACCTTTATTGTTTGACTTCACACACCTCCATTCTTTGACTTCACACACCTTCATTCCATGACTTCACACACCTCCATTCTATGAGTTCACACACCTCAATTCTATGAGTTCACACAACTCCATTTTGAATTCACACACCTCCATTCTATGACTTCACACACCTTCATTCTTACTTCAGAAACATCCATTCTATGACTTCGCACACCTCCATTCTATGAGTTCACACACCTCCATTCTGTGACTTCACACACCTCCATTCCATGACTTCACCCACCTCCATTCTTTGACTTCACACACCTCCATTTGTGACTCTACACACCACCTTTTTGACTACACACACCTCCATTCTGTGATTTCACACACCTCCATTCTGTGACTTCACACACCTTTATTGTTTGAGTTCACACCTCCATTCTTTGACTTCACACACCTCCATTCCATGACTTCACACACTTCCATTCTATGAGTTCACATATCTCCATTCTATGAGTTCACACACCTCCATTTTGACTTTACACACCTCCATTCTGTGACTTAACACACCTCCATTCTGTGACTTCACACACCTCAATTCTGTGACTTCACACACCTCCATTCTATGACTTCACACACCTCCATTCTGTGACTTCACACACCTCCATTCTGTGACTTCACACACCTCCATTTTGACTTCACACACTTCCATTCTTTGACTTCACACACCTCCATTCTGTGACTTCGCACACCTCCATTGTTTGACTTCACACACCTCCATTCTGTGACTTCACACACCTTTATTGTTTGACTTCACACACCTCCATTCGTTGACTTCACACACCTTCATTCCATGACTTCACACGCCTCCATTCTATGAGTTCACACACCTCAATTCTATGAGTTCACACACCTCCATTTTGACTTCACACACCTCCATTCTTTGACTTCACACACCTCCATTCTGTGACTTCACACACCTCCATTCTATGACTTCACACATCTCCATTCTGTGACTTCACACACCTCCATTCTGTGACTTCACACACCTCCATTTTGACTTCATACCCTTCCATTCTTTGACTTCACACACCTCCATTCTTTCACTTCACACACCTCCATTTTGAGTGCACACACCTACATTCTGTGACTTCACACACCTCCATTCTGTGACTTCACACACCTCCATTCTGTGACTTCACACACCTTCATTCTATGACTTCACACACCTCCATTCTGTGACTTCACACACCTCCATTCTGTGACTTCAGACATCTCCATTTTGACTTCACACACTTCCATTCTTTGACTTCACACACCTCCATTCTGTGACTTCACACACCACCATTGTTTGACTTCACACACCTCCATTTTTGGACTTCAAACACCTCCTTTCCATGACTTCACACATCTCCATTTTATGAGT
Source organism: Megascapheus bottae (assembly GCA_024803745.1). NCBI lineage: Eukaryota > Metazoa > Chordata > Mammalia > Rodentia > Geomyidae > Megascapheus > Megascapheus bottae. Next base: position 43,102 of record JANJXV010001570.1, on the reverse strand, counting down.
TCGCACACCTCCATTTTGACTTCACACACCTCCATTCTATGACTTCACACACCTCCATTGTACTTCAGAAACATCCATTCTATGACTTCACACACCTCCATTCTATGACTTCACAAACCTCCATTCTGTGACTTCACAAACCTTCATTCTCTAACTTACCACACCTCCATTCTGGGACTTCACACACCTCCATTCTGAGTTCACACACCTCCGTTCTGTGACTTAACACACCTTCATTCTGTGACTTCACACACCTTCATTCTATGACTTCACACACCTCCATTCTTTCACTTCACACACCTCCATTTTGAGTTCACACACCGACATTCTGTGACTTCACACACCTCCATTTGTGACTTTACACACCACCATTTTGACTTCACAAACCTCCATTCTGTGACTTCACAAACCTCCATTCTGTGACTTCAAACACCTCTATTTTGACTTCACACACTTCCATTCTTTGACTTCACACACCTCCATTCTGTGACTTCGCACACCTCCATTGTTTGACTTCACACACCTCCATTCTGTGACTTCACACACCTTTATTGTTTGACTTCACACACCTCCATTCGTTGACTTCACACACCTTCATTACATGACTTCACACGCCTCCATTCTATGAGTTCACACACCTCAATTCTATGAGTTCACACACCTCCATTTTGACTTCACACACCTCCATTCTGTGACTTCACACACCTCCATTCTGTGACTTTACACACCTCCATTCTGTGACTTCACACACCTCCATTCTATGACTTCACACATCTCCATTCTGTGACTTCACACACCTCCATTCTGTGACTTCACACACCTCCATTTTGACTTCATACACTTCCATTCTTTGACTTCACACACCTCCATTCTGTGACTTCACACACCACCATTGTTTGACTTCACACACCTCCATTTTTGGACTTCAAACACCTCCTTTCCATGACTTCACACATCTCCATTTTATCAGTTCGCACACCTCCATTTTGACTTCACACACCTCCATTCTATGACTTCACACACCTCCATTCTACTTCAGAAACATCCATTCTATGACTTCACACACCTCCATTCTATGACTTCACAAACCTCCATTCTGTGACTTCACACACCTTCATTCTGAGTTCACACACCTCAATTCTGTGACTTCACACACCTCAATTGTGGCTTCACACACCTTCATTCTATGACTTCACACACTTCCATTCTCTGAATTCACACACCTCCATTTTTGACCTCACACACCTCCATTGTGAGTTCACACACCTCCATTCTGTGACTTCACACATCTCCATTCTCTGCTTTCAAACACCTCCATTGTATGACTTAACACACCTTCATTCTTACTTCACAAACATCAGTTCTATGACTTCACACACCTCCATTCTATGACTTCACACACCTCCATTCTATAACTTCACACACCTCCATCTGTGACTTCACACACCTCAATTCTGTGACTTCACACACCTCCATTATGACTTCACACACCTCCATTCTATAACTTCACACACCTCCATTCTATGACTTCACACCTCCATTCTGTGACTTCACACACCTCCATTCAGAGTTCACACACCTTCATTCTGTGAATTCACACTCCTCAAATCTGACTTCACACAGCTCCATTCTATGATTTCACACACCTGCATACTGTGACTTCACACACCTCCAATGTATGACTTCACACACCTCCATTGTGACTTCACACCTCCATTCTGTGAGTTCACACACCTCCATTCTGACTTCACACACCTCCATTCTATGACTTCACACACCTCCATTCTGACGTCAAACACCTACATTCAATGACTTCACACAACTCCATTCTGGCTTCACACACAGCCATTCTGTGACTTCACACACCTCCTTTCGATGACTTCACACACCTCCATTCTGTGACTTCACACACCTCCATTCTGTGACTTCACACACCTTCATTTTGACTTCACACACTTCCATTCTTTGACTTCACACACCTCCATTCTGTGACTTCACACACCACCATTGTTTGACTTCACACACCTTTATTGTTTGACTTCACACACCTCCATTGTGAGTTCACACACCTCCATTCTGTGACTTCACACACCCCATTCTGTGACTTCACACACCTTTATTGTTTGACTTCACACACCTCCATTCTTTGACTTCACACACCTTCATTCCATGACTTCACACACCTCCATTCTATGAGTTCACACACCTCAATTCTATGAGTTCACACACCTCCATTTTGAATTCACACACCTCCATTCTATGACTTCACACACCTTCATTCTTACTTCAGAAACATCCATTCTATGACTTCGCACACCACCATTCTATGAGTTCACACACCTCCATTCTGTGACTTCACACACCTCCATTCCATGACTTCACACACCTCCATTCTTTGACTTCACACACCTCGATTTGTGACTTCACACACCTCCATTCTGTGACTTCACACAACTTCATTTTGACTTCACACACTTCCATTCTTTGACTTCACACACCTCCATTCTGTGACTTCACACACCACCATTGTTTGACTTCACACACCTTTATTGTTTGACTTCACACACCTCCATTGTGAGTTCACACACCTCCATTCTGTGACTTCACACACCCCATTCTGTGACTTCACACACCTTTATTGTTTGACTTCACACACCTCCATTCTTTGACTTCACACACCTTCATTCCATGACTTCACACACCTCCATTCTATGAGTTCACACACCTCAATTCTATGAGTTCACACACCTCCATTTTGACTTCACACACCTCCATTCTATGACTTCACACACCTTCATTCTTACTTCAGAAACATCCATTCTATGACTTCGCACACCTCCATTCTATGAGTTCACACACCTCCATTCTGTGACTTCACACACCTCCATTCCATGACTTCACACACCTCCATTCTTTGACTTCACACACCTCCATTTGTGACTCTACACACCACCTTTTTGACTACACACACCTCCATTCTGTGATTTCACACACCTCCATTCTGTGACTTCACACACCTTTATTGTTTGACTTCACACCTCCATTCTTTGACTTCACACACCTCCATTCCATGACTTCACACACTTCCATTCTATGAGTTCACATATCTCCATTCTATGAGTTCACACACCTCCATTTTGACTTTACACACCTCCATTCTGTGACTTAACACACCTCCATTCTGTGACTTCACACACCTCAATTCTGTGACTTCACACACCTCCATTCTATGACCTCACACACCTCCATTCTGTGACTTCACACACCTCCATTCTGTGACTTCACACACCTCCATTTTGACTTCACACACTTCCATTCTTTGACTTCACACACCTCCATTCTGTGACTTCGCACACCTCCATTGTTTGACTTCACACACCTCCATTCTGTGACTTCACACACCTTTATTGTTTGACTTCACACACCTCCATTCGTTGACTTCACACACCTTCATTCCATGACTTCACACGCCTCCATTCTATGAGTTCACACACCTCAATTCTATGAGTTCACACACCTCCATTTTGACTTCACACACCTCCATTCTGTGACTTCACACACCTCCATTCTGTGACTTCACACACCTCCATTCTGTGACTTCACACACCTCCATTCTATGACTTCACACATCTCCATTCTGTGACTTCACACACCTCCATTCTGTGACTTCACACACCTCCATTTTGACTTCATACACTTCCATTCTTTGACTTCACACACCTCCATTCTTTCACTTCACACACCTCCATTTTGAGTGCACACACCTACATTCTGTGACTTCACACACCTCCATTCTGTGACTTCACACACCTCCATTCTGTGACTTCACACACCTTCATTCTATGACTTCACACACCTCCATTCTGTGACTTCACACACCTCCATTCTGTGACTTCAGACATCTCCATTTTGACTTCACACACTTCCATTCTTTGACTTCACACACCTCCATTCTGTGACTTCACACACCACCATTGTTTGACTTCACACACCTCCATTTTTGGACTTCAAACACCTCCTTTCCATGACTTCACACATCTCCATTTTATGAGTTCGCACACCTCCATTTTGACTTCACACACCTCCATTTTATGACTTCACACACCTCCATTGTACTTCAGAAACATCCATTCTATGACTTCACACACCTCCATTCTATGACTTCACAAACCTCCATTCTGTGACTTCACAAACCTTCATTCTCTAACTTACCACACCTCCATTCTGGGACTTCACACACCTCCATTCTGAGTTCACACACCTCCGTTCTGTGACTTAACACACCTTCATTCTGTGAGTTCACACACCTTCATTCTATGACTTCACACACCTCCATTCTTTCACTTCACACACCTCCATTTTGAGCTCACACACCGACATTCTGTGACTTCACACACCTCCATTTGTGACTTTACACACCACCATTTTGACTTCACAAACCTCCATTCTGTGACTTCACAAACCTCCATTCTGTGACTTCACACACCTCTATTTTGACTTCACACACTTCCATTCTTTGACTTCACACACCTCCATTCTGTGACTTCGCACACCTCCATTGTTTGACTTCACACACCTCCATTCTGTGACTTCACACACCTTTATTGTTTGACATCACACACCTCCATTCGTTGACTTCACACACCTTCATTCCATGACTTCACACGCCTCCATTCTATGAGTTCACACACCTCAATTCTATGAGTTCACACACCTCCATTTTGACTTCACACACCTCCATTCTGTGACTTCACACACCTCCATTCTGTGACTTTACACACCTCCATTCTGTGACTTCACACACCTCCATTCTATGACTTCACACATCTCCATTCTGTGACTTCACACACCTCCATTCTGTGACTTCACACACCTCCATTTTGACTTCATACACTTCCATTCTTTGACTTCACACACCTCCATTCTGTGACTTCACACACCACCATTGTTTGACTTCACACACCTCCATTTTTGGACTTCAAACACCTCCTTTCCATGACTTCACACATCTCCATTTTATCAGTTCGCACACCTCCATTTTGACTTCACACACCTCCATTCTATGACTTCACACACCTCCATTGTACTTCAGAAACATCCATTCTATGACTTCACACACCTCCATTCTATGACTTCACAAACCTCCATTCTGTGACTTCACACACCTTCATTCTGAGTTCACACACCTCAATTCTGTGACTTCACACACCTCAATTCTGGCTTCACACACCTTCATTCTCTGACTTCACACACTTCCATTCTCTGACTTCACACACCTCCATTTTTGACCTCACACACCTCCATTGTGAGTTCACACACCTCCATTCTGTGACTTCACACATCTCCATTCTCTGCTTTCAAACACCTCCATTGTATGACTTAACACACCTTCATTCTTACTTCACAAACATCAGTTCTATGACTTCACACACCTCCATTCTATGACTTCACACACCTCCATTCTATGACTTCACACACCTCCATCTGTGACTTCACACACCTCAATTCTGTGACTTCACACACCTCCATTATGACTTCACACACCTCCATTCTATAACTTCACACACCTCCATTCTATGACTTCACACCTCCATTCTGTGACTTCACACACCTCCATTCTGAGTTCACACACCTCCATTCTGTGACTTCACACTCCTCAAATCTGACTTCACACAGCTCCATTCTATGATTTCACACACCTCCATACTGTGACTTCACACACCTCCAATGTATGACTTCACACACCTCCATTGTGACTTCACACCTCCACTCTGTGAGTTCACACACCTCCATTCTGACTTCACACACCTCCATTCTATGACTTCACACACCTCCATTCTGACTTCAAACACCTACATTCAATGACTTCACACAACTCCATTCTGGCTTCACACACAGCCATTCTGTGACTTCACACACCTCCATTCCATGACTTCACACACCTCCTTTCGATGACTTCACACACCTCCATTCTGTGACTTCACACACCTCCACTCTGTGACTTCACACACCTTCATTTTGACTTCACACACTTCCAATCTTTGACTTCACACACCTCCATTCTGTGACTTCACACACCACCATTGTTTGACTTCACACACCTTTATTGTTTGACTTCACACACCTCCATTGTGAGTTCACACACCTCCATTCTGTGACTTCACACACCCCATTCTGTGACTTCACACACCTTTATTGTTTGACTTCACACACCTCCATTCTTTGACTTCACACACCTTCATTCCATGACTTCACACACCTCCATTCTATGAGTTCACACATCTCAATTCTATGAGTTCACACACCTCCATTTTGAATTCACACACCTCCATTCTATGACTTCACACACCTTCATTCTTACTTCAGAAACATCCATTCTATGACTTCGCACACCTCCATTCTATGAGTTCACACACCTCCATTCTGTGACTTCACACACCTCCATTCCATGACTTCACACACCTCCATTCTTTGACTTCACACACCTCGATTTGTGACTCTACACACCACCTTTTTGACTACACACACCTCCATTCTGTGATTTCACACACCTCCATTCTGTGACTTCACACACTTTTATTGTTTGACTTCACACCTCCATTCTTTGACTTCACACACCTCCATTCCATGACTTCACACACTTCCATTCTATGAGTTCACATATCTCCATTCTATGAGTTCACATACCTCCATTTTGACCTTACACACCTCCATTCTGTGACTTAACACACCTCCATTCTGTGACTTCACACACCTCAATTCTGTGACTTCACACACCTCCATTCTATGACTTCACACACCTCCATTCTGTGACTTCACACACCTCCATTCTGTGACTTCACACACCTCCATTTTGACTTCACACACTTCCATTCTTTGACTTCACACACCTCCATTCTGTGACTTCACACACCTCCATTTTGACTTCACACACTTCCATTCTTTGACTTCACACACCTCCATTCTGTGACTTCACAAACCACCATTGTTTGACTTCACACACCTCCATTTTTGGACTTCACACACCTCGTTTCCTTGACTTCACACATATCCATTTTATGAGTTCGCACACCTCCTTTTTGACTTCACACACTTCCATTCTGTGATTTCACACACCTCCATTCTGTGACTTCGCACACCTCCATTGTTTGACTTCACACACCTCCATTCTTTGATTTCACACACCTCCATTCCATGACTTCACACACCGCCACTCTATCAGTTCACACACATCCATTCTATGAGTTCACATACCACCATTTTGATGGCACACACCTCCATTCTATGACTTCACACCCCTACATTCTTACTTCAAAAACATCCATTCTATGACTTTACAAACCTCCATTCTATGTGTTCACAAACGTCCATTCTATGACTTCACACACCTCCATTCTATGACTTTACACACCTCCATTCTATGACTTCACACACCTCCATTCTATGACTTCACACACTTCCATTCTGTGACTTCACACATCTCTATTCTATGAGTTCACACACCTGAATTGTCACTTCACACACCTCCATTCTATGACTTCACACAACTCCATTCTGACTTCACACACCTCCATTCTGACTTCACAAACATCAATTCTGTGACTTCACACACCTCCATTCTTTGACTTCACACACCTCCATTGTGAGTTCACACACCTCCATTCTGACTTCACAAACATCAATTCTGTGACTTCACACAACTCCATTCTATGACTTCACACACCTCCATTCTATGACTTCACACACCTCCATTCTCTGACTTCACAAACCTCCATTCTGACTTCACACACCTCCATTCTGACCTCACAAACATCAATTCTGTCACTTCACACACCTCCATTCTATGTCTTCACACACCTCCATTCTAAGACTTCACACACTTCCATTCTTTGACTTCACACACCTCCATTCTGTGACTTCGCACACCTCCATTATTTGACTTCACACACCTCCATTCTGTGACTTCACACACTTTTATTGTTTGACTTCACACACCTCCATTCGTTGACTTCACACACCTTCATTCCATGACTTCACACGCCTCCATTCTATGAGTTCACACACCTCAATTCTATGAGTTCACACACCTCCATTTTGACTTCACACACCTCCATTCTGTGACTTCACACACCTCCATTCTGTGACTTCACACACCTCCATTCTGTGACTTCACACACCTCCATTCTATGACTTCACACACCTCCATTCTGTGACTTCACACACCTCCATTCTGTGACTTCACACACCTCCATTTTGACTTCATACACTTCCATTCTTTGACTTCACACACCTCCATTCTGTGACTTCACACACCACCATTGTTTGACTTCACACACCTCCATTTTTGGACTTCAAACACCTCCTTTCCATGACTTCACACATCTCCATTTTATGAGTTCGCACACCTCCATTTTGACTTCACACACCTCCATTCTATGACTTCACACACCTCCATTCTACTTCAGAAACATCCATTCTATGACTTCACACACCTCCATTCTATGACTTCACAAACCTCCATTTTGTGACTTCACACACCTTCATTCTGAGTTCACACACCTCAATTCTGTGACTTCACACACCTCAATTCTGGCTTCACACACCTTCATTCTATGACTTCACACACTTCCATTCTCTGACTTCACACACCTCCATTCTTTGACTTCACACAACTCCATTGTGAGTTCACACACCTCCATTCTGTGACTTCACACACCTCCATTCTGTGCCTTCAACACCTCCATTCTATGACTTAACACACCTTCATTCTTACTTCACAAACATCAATTCTATGACTTCACAAACCTCCATTCTATGACTTCACACACCTCCATTCTATGACTTCACACACCTCCATCTGTGACTTCACACAACTCCATTCTGAGTTCACACACCTCCATTCTGTGACTTCACACTCCTCAAATCTGACTTCACACAGCTCCATTCTATGATTTCACACACCTCCATACTGTGACTTCACACACCTCCATTGTATGACTTCACACAGCTCCATTGTGACTTCACACCTCCATTCTATGAGTTCACACACCTCCATTCTGACTTCACACACCTCCATTCTATGACTTCACACACCTCCATTCTGACTTCACACACCTACATTCTATGACTTCACACAACTCCATTCGGACTTCACACACCGCCATTCTGTGACTTCACACACCTCCATTCCATGACTTCACACACCTCCTTTCGATGACTTCACACACCTCCATTCTGTGACTTCACACACCTCCATTCTGTGACTTCACACACCTTCATTTTGACTTCACACAGTTCCATTCTTTGACTTCACACACCTCCATTCTATGAGTTCACACACCTCCATTCTGTGACTTCACACACTTCCATTCCATGACTTCACACACCTCCATTCTTTGACTTCACACACCTCCATTTGTGACTCTACACACCACATTTTTGATTTCACACACCTCCATTCTGTGATTTCACACACCTCCATTCTGTGACTTCATACACCTTTATTGTTTGACTTCACACCTCCATTCTTTGACTACACACCTCCATTCCATGACTTCACACACTTCCATTCTATGAGTTCACACACCTCCATTCTATGAGTTCACACACCTCCATTTTGAGTTCACACACTTCCATTCTGTGACTTCACACGCCTCAATTCTGTGACTTCACACACCTCCATTATGACTTCACACACCTCCATTCTATAACTTCACACACCTCCATTCTATGACTTCACACCTCCATTCTGTGACTTCACACACCTCCATTCTGAGTTCACACACCTCCATTCTGTGACTTCACACTCCTCAAATCTGACTTCACACAGCTCTATTCTATGATTTCACACACCTCTATACTGTGACTTCACACACCTCCATTGTATGACTTCACACACCTCCATTGTGACTTCACCCCTCCATTCTATGAGTTCACACACCTCCATTCTGACTTCACACACCTCCATTCTATGACTTCACACCCCTCCATTCTGACTTCACACACCTACATTCTATGACTTCACACAACTCCATTCTGACTTCACACACCGCCATTCTGTGACTTCACACACCTCCATTCCATGACTTCACACACCTCCTTTCGATGACTTCACACACCTCCATTCTGTGACTTCACACACCTCCATTCTGTGACTTCACACACCTTCATTTTGACTTCACACAGTTCCAGTCTTTGACTTCACACACCTCCATTCTATGAGTTCACACACCTCCATTCTGTGACTTCACACACTTCCATTCCATGACTTCACACACCTCCATTCTTTGACTTCACACACCTCCATTTGTGACTCTACACACCACCTTTTTGACTTCGCACACCTCCATTCTGTGATTTCACACACCTCCATTCTGTGACTTCATACACCTTTATTATTTGACTTCACACCTCCATTCTTTGACTTCACACACCTCCATTCCATGACTTCACACACTTCCATTCTATGAGTTCACACACCTCCATTCTATGAGTTCACACACCTCCATTTTGACTTCACACACCTCCATTCTGTGACTTCACACACCTCCATTCTGTGACTTCACACACCTCAATTCTGTGACTTCACACACCTCCATTCTATGACTTCACACACCTCCATTCAGTGACTTCACACACCTCCATTCTGTGACTTCACACACCTCAATTTTGACTTCACACACTTCCATTCTTTGACTTCACACACCTCCATTCTGGGACTTCACACACCTCCATTTTGACTTCACACACTTCCATTCTTTGACTTCACACACCTCCATTCTGTGACTTCACACACCACCATTGTTTGACTTCACACACCTCCATTTTTGGACTTCACACACCTCCTTTCCTTGACTTCACACAACTCCATTTTATGAGTTCGCACACCTCCATTTTGACTTCACACACTTCCATTCTGTGATTTCACACACCTCCATTCTGTGACTTCGCACACCTCCATTGTTTGACTTCACACACCTCCATTCTTTGATTTCACACACCTCCATTCCATGACTTCACACACCGCCACTCTATCAGTTCACACACATCCATTCTATGAGTTCACATACCACCATTTTGATTGCACACACCTCCATTCTATGACTTCACACCCCTACATTCTTACTTCAAAAACAGCCATTCTATGACTTTACAGACCTCCATTCTATGTGTTCACAAACGTCCATTCTATGACTTCACACACCTCCATTCTATGACTTTACACACCTCCATTCTATGACTTCACACACCTCCATTCTATGACTTCACACACTTCCATTCTGTGACTTCACACATCTCTATTCTATGAGTTCACACACCTGCATTGTCACTTCACACACCTCCATTCTATGACTTCACACAACTCCATTCTGACTTCACACACCTCCATCTGTGACTTCACACACCTCAATTCTGTGACTTCACACACCTCCATTATGACTTCACACACCTCCATTCTATAACTTCACACACCTCCATTCTATGACTTCACACCTCCATTCTGTGACTTCACACACCTCCATTCTGAGTTCACACACCTCCATTCTGTGACTTCACACTCCTCAAATCTGACTTCACAGAGCTCCATTCTATGATTTCACACACCTCCATACTGTGACTTCACACACCTCCATTGTATGACTTCACACACCTCCATTGTGACTTCACACCTCCATTCTATGAGTTCACACACCTCCATTCTGACTTCACACACCTCCATTCTATGACTTCACACACCTCCATTCTGACTTCACACACCTACATTCTATGACTTCACACAACTCCATTCGGACTTCACACACGGCCATTCTGTGACTTCACACACCTCCATTCCATGACTTCACACACCTCCTTCCGATGACTTCACACACCTCCATTCTGTGACTTCACACACCTCCATTCTGTGACTTCACACACCTTCATTTTGACTTCACACAGTTCCATTCTTTGACTTCACACACCTCCATTCTATGAGTTCACACACCTCCATTCTGTGACTTCACACACTTCCATTCCATGACTTCACACACCTCCATTCTTTGACTTCACACACCTCCATTTGTGACTCTACACACCACCTTTTTGACTTCACACACCTCCATTCTGTGATTTCACACACCTCCATTCTGTGACTTCATACACCTTTATTGTTTGACTTCACACCTCCATTCTTTGACTTCACACACCTCCATTCCATGACTTCACACACTTCCATTCTATGAGTTCACACACCTCCATTCTATGAGTTCACACACCTCCATTTTGAGTTCACACACTTCCATTCTGTGACTTCACACACCTCAATTCTGTGACTTCACACACCTCCATTCTATGACTTCACACACTTCCATTCTGTGACTTCACACATCTCTATTCTATGAGTTCACACACCTGCATTGTCACTTCACACACCTCCATTCTATGACTTCACACAACTCCATTCTGACTTCACACACCTCCATTCTGACTTCACAAACATCAATTCTGTGACTTCACACACCTCCATTCTTTGACTTCACACACCTCCATTGTGAGTTCACACACCTCCATTCTGACTTCACAAACATCAATTCTGTGACTTCACACAACCCATTCTATGACTTCACACACCTCCATTCTATGACTTCACACACCTCCATTCTCTGACTTCACAAACCTCCATTCCGACTTCACACACCTCCATTCTGACCTCACAAACATCAATTCTGTGACTTCACACACCTCCATTCTATGTCTTCACACACCTCCATTCTAAGACTTCACACACTTCCATTCTTTGACTTCACACACCTCCATTCTGTGACTTCGCACACCTCCATTGTTTGACTTCACACACCTCCATTCTGTGACTTCACAAACTTTTATTGTTTGACTTCACACACCTCCATTCGTTGACTTCACACACCTTCATTCCATGACTTCACATGCCTCCATTCTATGAGTTCACACACCTCAATTCTATGAGTTCACACACCTCCATTTTGACTTCACACACCTCCATTCTGTGACTTCACACACCTCCATTCTGTGACTTCACACACCTCCATTCTGTGACTTCACACACCTCCATTCTATGCCTTCACACACCTCCATTCTGTGACTTCACACACCTCCATTCTGTGACTTCACACACCTCCATTTTGACTTCATACACTTCCATTCTTTGACTTCACACACCTCCATTCTGTGACTTCACACACCACCATTGTTTGACTTCACACACCTCCATTTTTGGACTTCAAACACCTCCTTTCCATGACTTCACACATCTCCATTTTATGAGTTCGCACACCTCCATTTTGACTTCACACACCTCCATTCTATGACTTCACACACCTCCATTCTACTTCAGAAACATCCATTCTATGACTTCACACACCTCCATTCTATGACTTCACAAACCTCCATTTTGTGACTTCACACACCTTCATTCTGAGTTCACACACCTCAATTCTGTGACTTCACACACCTCAATTCTGGCTTCACACACCTTCATTCTATGACTTCACACACTTCCATTCTCTGACTTCACACACCTCCATTCTTTGACTTCACACACCTCCATTGTGAGTTCACACACCTCCATTCTGTGACTTCACACACCTCCATTCTGTGCCTTCAACACCTCCATTCTATGACTTAACACACCTTCATTCTTACTTCACAAACATCAATTCTATGACTTCCAACACCTCCATTCTATGACTTCACACACCTCCATTCTATGACTTCACACACCTCCATCTGTGACTTCACACACCTCCATTCTGAGTTCACACACCTCCATTCTGTGACTTCACACTCCACAAATCTGACTTCACACAGCTCCATTCTATGATTTCACACACCTCCATACTGTGACTTCACACACCTCCATTGTATGACTTCACACACCTCCATTGTGACTTCACACTTCCATTCTATGAGTTCACACACCTCCATTCTGACTTCACACACCTCCATTCTATGACTTCACACACCTCCATTCTGTGATTTCACACACCTCCATTCTGTGACTTCGCACACCTCCATTGTTTGACTTCACACACCTCCATTCTTTGATTTCACACACCTCCATTCCATGACTTCACACACCGCCACTCTATCAGTTCACACACATCCATTCTATGAGTTCACATACCACCATTTTGATTGCACACACCTCCATTCTATGACTTCACACCCCTACATTCTTACTTCAAAAACAGCCATTCTATGACTTTACAGACCTCCATTCTATGTGTTCACAAACGTCCATTCTATGACTTCACACACCTCCATTCTATGACTTTACACACCTCCATTCTATGACTTCACACACCTCCATTCTATGACTTCACACACTTCCATTCTGTGACTTCACACATCTCTATTCTATGAGTTCACACACCTGCATTGTCACTTCACACACCTCCATTCTATGACTTCACACAACTCCATTCTGACTTCACACACCTCCATCTGTGACTTCACACACCTCAATTCTGTGACTTCACACACCTCCATTATGACTTCACACACCTCCATTCTATAACTTCACACACCTCCATTCTATGACTTCACACCTCCATTCTGTGACTTCACACACCTCCATTCTGAGTTCACACACCTCCATTCTGTGACTTCACACTCCTCAAATCTGACTTCACAGAGCTCCATTCTATGATTTCACACACCTCCATACTGTGACTTCACACACCTCCATTGTATGACTTCACACACCTCCATTGTGACTTCACACCTCCATTCTATGAGTTCACACACCTCCATTCTGACTTCACACACCTCCATTCTATGACTTCACACACCTCCATTCTGACTTCACACACCTACATTCTATGACTTCACACAACTCCATTCGGACTTCACACACCGCCATTCTGTGACTTCATACACCTCCATTCCATGACTTCACACACCTCCTTCCGATGACTTCACACACCTCCATTCTGTGACTTCACACACCTCCATTCTGTGACTTCACACACCTTCATTTTGACTTCACACAGTTCCATTCTTTGACTTCACACACCTCCATTCTATGAGTTCACACACCTCCATTCTGTGACTTCACACACTTCCATTCCATGACTTCACACACCTCCATTCTTTGACTTCACACACCTCCATTTGTGACTCTACACACCACCTTTTTGACTTCACACACCTCCATTCTGTGATTTCACACACCTCCATTCTGTGACTTCATACACCTTTATTGTTTGACTTCACACCTCCATTCTTTGACTTCACACACCTCCATTCCATGACTTCACACACTTCCATTCTATGAGTTCACACACCTCCATTCTATGAGTTCACACACCTCCATTTTGAGTTCACACACTTCCATTCTGTGACTTCACACACCTCAATTCTGTGACTTCACACACCTCCATTCTATGACTTCACACACTTCCATTCTGTGACTTCACACATCTCTATTCTATGAGTTCACACACCTGCATTGTCACTTCACACACCTCCATTCTATGACTTCACACAACTCCATTCTGACTTCACACACCTCCATTCTGACTTCACAAACATCAATTCTGTGACTTCACACACCTCCATTCTTTGACTTCACACACCTCCATTGTGAGTTCACACACCTCCATTCTGACTTCACAAACATCAATTCTGTGACTTCACACAACCCATTCTATGACTTCACACACCTCCATTCTATGACTTCACACACCTCCATTCTCTGACTTCACAAACCTCCATTCCGACTTCACACACCTCCATTCTGACCTCACAAACATCAATTCTGTGACTTCACACACCTCCATTCTATGTCTTCACACACCTCCATTCTAAGACTTCACACACTTCCATTCTTTGACTTCACACACCTCCATTCTGTGACTTCGCACACCTCCATTGTTTGACTTCACACACCTCCATTCTGTGACTTCACAAACTTTTATTGTTTGACTTCACACACCTCCATTCGTTGACTTCACACACCTTCATTCCATGACTTCACATGCCTCCATTCTATGAGTTCACACACCTCAATTCTATGAGTTCACACACCTCCATTTTGACTTCACACACCTCCATTCTGTGACTTCACACACCTCCATTCTGTGACTTCACACACCTCCATTCTGTGACTTCACACACCTCCATTCTATGACTTCACACACCTCCATTCTGTGACTTCACACACCTCCATTCTGTGACTTCACACACCTCCATTTTGACTTCATACACTTCCATTCTTTGACTTCACACACCTCCATTCTGTGACTTCACACACCACCATTGTTTGACTTCACACACCTCCATTTTTGGACTTCAAACACCTCCTTTCCATGACTTCACACATCTCCATTTTATGAGTTCGCACACCTCCATTTTGACTTCACACACCTCCATTCTATGACTTCACACACCTCCATTCTACTTCAGAAACATCCATTCTATGACTTCACACACCTCCATTCTATGACTTCACAAACCTCCATTTTGTGACTTCACACACCTTCATTCTGAGTTCACACACCTCAATTCTGTGACTTCACACACCTCAATTCTGGCTTCACACACCTTCATTCTATGACTTCACACACTTCCATTCTCTGACTTCACACACCTCCATTCTTTGACTTCACACACCTCCATTGTGAGTTCACACACCTCCATTCTGTGACTTCACACACCTCCATTCTGTGCCTTCAACACCTCCATTCTATGACTTAACACACCTTCATTCTTACTTCACAAACATCAATTCTATGACTTCCAACACCTCCATTCTATGACTTCACACACCTCCATTCTATGACTTCACACACCTCCATCTGTGACTTCACACACCTCCATTCTGAGTTCACACACCTCCATTCTGTGACTTCACACTCCACAAATCTGACTTCACACAGCTCCATTCTATGATTTCACACACCTCCATACTGTGACTTCACACACCTCCATTGTATGACTTCACACACCTCCATTGTGACTTCACACTTCCATTCTATGAGTTCACACACCTCCATTCTGACTTCACACACCTCCATTCTATGACTTCACACACCTCCATTCTGACTTCACACACCTACATTCTATGACTTCACACAACTCCATTCGGACTTCACACACCGCCATTCTGTGACTTCACACACCTCCATTCCATGACTTCACACACCTCCTTTCGATGACTTCACACACCTCCATTCTGTGACTTCACACACCTCCATTCTGTGACTTCACACACCTTCATTTTGACTTCACACAGTTCCATTCTTTGACTTCACACACCTCCAATCTATGAGTTCACACACCTCCATTCTGTGACTTCACACACTTCCATTCCATGACTTCACACACCTCCATTCTTTGACTTCACACACCTCCATTTGTGACTCTACACACCACCTTTTTGACTTCACACACCTCCATTCTGTGATTTCACACACCTCCATTCTGTGACTTCATACACCTTTATTGTTTGACTTCACACCTCCATTCTTTGACTTCACACACCTCCATTCCATGACTTCACACACTTCCATTCTATGAGTTCACACACCTCCATTCTATGAGTTCACACACCTCCATTTTGAGTTCACACACCTCCATTCTGTGACTTCACACACCTCCATTCTGTGACTTCACACACCTAAATTCTGTGACTTCACACACCTCCATTCTATGACTTCACACACTTACATTCTGTGACTTCACACATCTCTATTCTGTGAGTTCACACACCTGCATTGTCACTTCACACACCTTCATTCTATGACTTCACACAACTCCATTCTGACTTCACACACCTCCATTCTGACTTCACAAACATCAATTCTGTGACTTCACACACCTCCATTCTTTGACTTCACACACCTCCATTGTGAGTTCACACACCTCCATTCTGACTTCACAAACATCAATTCTGTGACTTCACACAACTCCATTCTATGACTTCACACAACTCCATTCTATGACTTCACACAACTCCATTCTATGCCTTCACACACCTCCATTCTCTGACTTCACAAACCTCCATTCTGACTTCACACACCTCCATTCTGACCTCACAAACATCAATTCTGTGACTTCACACACCTGCATTCTATGTCTTCACACACCTCCATTCTAAGACTTCACACACTTCCATTCTTTGACTTCACACACCTCCATTCTGTGACTTCGCACACCTCCATTGTTTGACTTCACACACCTCCATTCTGTGACTTCACACACTTTTATTGTTTGACTTCACACACCTCCATTCGTTGACTTCACACACCTTCATTCCATGACTTCACACGCCTCCATTCTATGATTTCACACACCTCAATTCTATGAGTTCACACACCTCCATTTTGACTTCACACACCTCCATTCTGTGACTTCACGCACCTCCATTCTGTGACTTCACACACCTCCATTCTGTGACTTCACACACCTCCATTCTATGACTTCACACACCTCCATTCTGTGACTTCACACACCTCCATTCTGTGACTTCACACACCTCCATTTTGACTTCATACACTTCCATTCTTTGACTTCACACACCTTCATTCTGTGACTTCACACACCACCATTGTTTGACTTCACACACCTCCATTTTTGGACTTCAAACACCTCCTTTCCATGACTTCACACATCTCCATTTTATGAGTTCGCACACCTCCATTTTGACTTCACACACCTCCATTCTATGACTTCACACACCTCCATTCTACTTCAGAAACATCCATTCTATGACTTCACACACCTCCATTCTATGACTTCACAAACCTCCATTTTGTGACTTCACACACCTTCATTCTGAGTTCACACACCTCAATTCTGTGACTTCACACACCTCAATTCTGGCTTCACACACCTTCATTCTATGACTTCACACACTTCCATTCTCTGACTTCACGCACCTCCATTCTTTGACTTCACACACCTCCATTGTGAGTTCACACACCTCCATTCTGTGACTTCACACACCTCCATTCTGTGCCTTCAACACCTCCATTCTATGACTTAACACACCTTCATTCTTACTTCACAAACATCAATTCTATGACTTCACACACCTCCATTCTATGACTTCACACACCTCCATTCTATGACTTCACACACCTCCATCTGTGACTTCACACACCTCAATTCTGTGACTTCACACACCTCCATTATGACTTCACACAGCTCCATTCTATAACTTCACACACCTCCATTCTATGACTTCACACCTCCATTCTGTGACTTCACACACCTCCATTCTTAGTTCACACACCTCCATTCTGTGACTTCACACTCCTCAAATCTGACTTCACACATCTCTATTCTATGATTTCACACACCTCCATACTGTGACTTCACACACCTCCATTGTATGACTTCACACACCTCCATTGTGACTTCACACCTCCATTCTATGAGTTCACACACCTCCATTCTGACTTCACACACCTCCATTCTATGACTTCACACCCCTCCATTCTGACTTCACACACCTACATTCTATGACTTCACACAACTCCATTCTGACTTCACACACCGCCATTCTGTGACTTCACACACCTCCATTCCATGACTTCACACACCTCCTTTCGATGACTTCACACACCTCCATTCTGTGACTTCACACACCTCCATTCTGTGCCTTCAACACCTCCATTCTATGACTTAACACACCTTCATTCTTACTTCACAAACATCAATTCTATGACTTCACACACCTCCATTCTATGACTTCACACACCTCCATTCTATGACTTCACACACCTCCATCTGTGACTTCACACACCTCAATTCTGTGACTTCACACACCTCCATTATGACTTCACACACCTCCATTCTATAACTTCACACACCTCCATTCTATGACTTCACACCTCCATTCTGTGACTTCACATACCTCCATTCTTAGTTCACACACCTCCATTCTGTGACTTCACACTCCTCAAATCTGACTTCACACAGCTCTATTCTATGATTTCACACACCTCCATACTGTGACTTCACACACCTCCATTGTATGACTTCACACACCTCCATTGTGGCTTCACACCTCCATTCTATGAGTTCACACACCTCCATTCTGACTTCACACACCTCCATTCTATGACTTCACACCCCTCCATTCTGACTTCACACACCTACATTCTATGACTTCACACAACTCCATTCTGACTTCACACACCGCCATTCTGTGACTTCACACACCTCCATTCCATGACTTCACACACCTCCTTTCGATGACTTCACACACCTCCATTCTGTGACTTCACACACCTCCATTCTGTGACTTCACACACCTTCATTTTGACTTCACACAGTTCCATTCTTTGACTTCACACACCTCCATTCTATGAGTTCACACACCTCCATTCTGTGACTTCACACACTTCCATTCCATGACTTCACACACCTCCATTCTGTGACTTCACACACCTCCATTTTGACTTCATACACTTCCATTCTTTGACTTCACACACCTCCATTCTGTGACTTCACACATCACCATTGTTTGACTTCACACACCTCCATTTTTGGACTTCAAACACCTCCTTTCCATGACTTCACACATCTCCATTTTATGAGTTCGCACACCTCCATTTTGACTTCACACACCTCCATTCTATGACTTCACACACCTCCATTCTACTTCAGAAACATCCATTCTATGACTTCACACACCTCCATTCTATGACTTCGCAAACCTCCATTTTGTGACTTCACACACCTTCATTCTGAGTTCACACACCTCAATTCTGTGACTTCACACACCTCAATTCTGGCTTCACACACCTTCATTCTATGACTTCACACACTTCCATTCTCTGACTTCACACACCTCCATTCTTTGACTTCACACACCTCCATTGTGAGTTCACACACCTCCATTCTGTGACTTCACACACCTCCATTCTGTGCCTTCAACACCTCCATTCTATGACTTAACACACCTTCATTCTTACTTCACAAACATCAATTCTATGACTTCACACACCTCCATTCTATGACTTCACACACCTCCATTCTATGACTTCACACACCTCCATCTGTGACTTCACACACCTCAATTCTGTGACTTCACACACCTCCATTATGACTTCACACACCTCCATTCT
The DNA here is from genome assembly GCA_024803745.1 of Megascapheus bottae. NCBI lineage: Eukaryota > Metazoa > Chordata > Mammalia > Rodentia > Geomyidae > Megascapheus > Megascapheus bottae. Next base: position 22,010 of record JANJXV010001570.1, on the reverse strand, counting down.
ATAACTTCACACACCTCCATTCTATGACTTCACACCTCCATTCTGTGACTTCGCACACCTCCATTCTGAGTTCACACACCTCCATTCTGTGACTTCACACTCCTCAAATCTGACTTCACACAACTCTATTCTATGATTTCACACACCTCCATACTGTGACTTCACACACCTCCATTGTATGACTTCACACACCTCCATTGTGACTTCACACCTCAATTCTATGAGTTCACACACCTCCATTCTGACTTCACACACCTCCATTCTATGACTTCACACCCCTCCATTCTGACTTCACACACCTACATTCTATAACTTCACACAACTCCATTCTGACTTCACACACCGCCATTCTGTGACTTCACACACCTCCATTCCATGACTTCACACACCTCCTTTCGGTGACTTCACACACCTCCATTCCGTGACTTCACACACCTCAATTTTGACTCACACACTTCCATTCTGTGACTTCACACACCTCCATTTTGACTTCACACACTTCCATTCTTTGACTTCACACACCTCCATTCTGTGACTTCACACACCACCATTGTTTGACTTCACACACCTCCATTTTTGGACTTCACACACCTCCTTTCCTTGACTTCACACATCTCCATTTTATGAGTTCGCACACCTCCATTTTGACTTCACACACTTCCATTCTGTGATTTCACACACCTCCATTCTGTGACTTCGCACACCTCCATTGTTTGACTTCACACACCTCCATTCTTTGATTTCACACACCTCCATTCCATGACTTCACACCCCTACATTCTTACTTCAAAAACAGCCATTCTATGACTTTACAGACCTCCATTCTATGTATTCACAAACGTCCATTCTATGACTTCACACACCTTCATTCCATGACTTCACACGCCTCCATTCTATGAGTTCACACACCTCAATTCTATGAGTTCACACACCTCCATTTTGACTTCACACACCTCCATTCTGTGACTTCACACACCTCCATTCAGTGACTTCACACACCTCCATTCTGTGACTTCACACACCTCAATTTTGACTTCACACACTTCCATTCTTTGACTTCACACACCTCCATTCTGGGACTTAACACACCTCCATTTTGACTTCACACACTTCCATTCTTTGACTTCACACACCTCCATTCTGTGACTTCACACACCACCATTGTTTGACTTCACACACCTCCATTTTTGGACTTCACACACCTCCTTTCCTTGACTTCACACAACTCCATTTTATGAGTTCGCACACCTCCATTTTGACTTCACACACTTCCATTCTGTGATTTCACACACCTCCATTCTCTGACTTCGCACACCTCCATTGTTTGACTTCACACACCTCCATTCTTTGATTTCACACACCTCCATTCCATGACTTCACACACCGCCACTCTATCAGTTCACACACATCCATTCTATGAGTTCACATACCACCATTTTGATTGCACACACCTCCATTGTATGACTTCACACCCCTACATTCTTACTTCAAAAACAGCCATTCTATGACTTTACAGACCTCCATTCTATGTGTTCACAAACGTCCATTCTATGACTTCACACACCTCCATTCTATGACTTTACACACCTCCATTCTATGACTTCACACACCTCCATTCTATGACTTCACACACTTCCATTCTGTGACTTCACACATCTCTATTCTATGAGTTCACACACCTGCATTGTCACTTCACACACCTCCATTCTATGACTTCACACAACTCCATTCTGACTTCACACACCTCCGTCTGTGACTTCACACACCTCAATTCTGTGACTTCACACACCTCCATTATGACTTCACACACCTCCATTCTATAACTTCACACACCTCCATTCTATGACTTCACACCTCCATTCTGTGACTTCACACACCTCCATTCTGAGTTCACACACCTCCATTCTGTGACTTCACACTCCTCAAATCTGACTTCACACAGCTCCATTCTATGATTTCACACACCTCCATACTGTGACTTCACACACCTCCATTGTATGACTTCACACACCTCCATTGTGACTTCACACCTCCATTCTATGAGTTCACACACCTCCATTCTGACTTCACACACCTTCATTCTATGACTTCACACACCTCCATTCTGACTTCACACACCTACATTCTATGACTTCACACAACTCCATTCGGACTTCACACACCGCCAATCTGTGACTTCACACACCTCCATTCCATGACTTCACACACCTCCTTCCGATGACTTCACACACCTCCATTCTGTGACTTCACACACCTCCATTCTGTGACTTCACACACCTTCATTTTGACTTCACACAGTTCCATTCTTTGACTTCACACACCTCCATTCTATGAGTTCACACACCTCCATTCTGTGACTTCACACACTTCCATTCCATGACTTCACACACCTCCATTCTTTGACTTCACACACCTCCATTTGTGACTCTACACACCACCTTTTTGACTTCACACACCTCCATTCTGTGATTTCACACACCTCCATTCTGTGACTTCATACACCTTTATTGTTTGACTTCACACCTCCATTCTTTGACTTCACACACCTCCATTCCATGACTTCACACACTTCCATTCTATGAGTTCACACACCTCCATTCTATGAGTTCACACACCTCCATTTTGAGTTCACACACTTCCATTCTGTGACTTCACACACCTCCATTCTGTGACTTCACACACCTCAATTCTGTGACTTCACACACCTCCATTCTATGACTTCACACACTTCCATTCTGTGACTTCACACATCTCTATTCTATGAGTTCACACACCTGCATTGTCACTTCAAACACCTCCATTCTATGACTTCACACAACTCCATTCTGACTTCACACACCTCCATTCTGACTTCACAAACATCAATTCTGTGACTTCACACACCTCCATTCTTTGACTTCACACACCTCCATTGTGAGTTCACACACCTCCATTCTGACTTCACAAACATCAATTCTGTGACTTCACACAACCCATTCTATGACTTCACACACCTCCATTCTATGACTTCACACACCTCCATTCTCTGACTTCACAAACCTCCATTCCGACTTCACACACCTCCATTCTGACCTCACAAATATCAATTCTGTGACTTCACACACCTCCATTCTATGTCTTCACACACCTCCATTCTAAGACTTCACACACTTCCATTCTTTGACTTCACACACCTCCATTCTGTGACTTCGCACACCTCCATTGTTTGACTTCACACACCTCCATTCTGTGACTTCACAAACTTTTATTGTTTGACTTCACACACCTCCATTCGTTGACTTCACACACCTTCATTCCATGACTTCACATGCCTCCATTCTATGAGTTCACACACCTCAATTCTATGAGTTCACACACCTCCATTTTGACTTCACACACCTCCATTCTGTGACTTCACACACCTCCATTCTGTGACTTCACACACCTCCATTCTGTGACTTCACACACCTCCATTCTATGACTTCACACACCTCCATTCTGTGACTTCACACACCTCCATTCTGTGACTTCACACACCTCCATTTTGACTTCATACACTTCCATTCTTTGACTTCACACACCTCCATTCTGTGACTTCACACACCACCATTGTTTGACTTCACACACCTCCATTTTTGGACTTCAAACACCTCCTTTCCATGACTTCACACATCTCCATTTTATGAGTTCGCACACCTACATATTGACTTCAAACACCTCCATTCTATGACTTCACACACCTCCATTCTACTTCAGAAACATCCATTCTATGACTTCACACACCTCCATTCTATGACTTCACACACCTCCATTTTGTGACTTCACACACCTTCATTCTGAGTTCACACACCTCAATTCTGTGACTTCACACACCTCAATTCTGGCTTCACACACCTTCATTCTATGACTTCACACACTTCCATTCTCTGACTTCACACACCTCCATTCTTTGACTTCACACACCTCCATTGTGAGTTCACACACCTCCATTCTGTGACTTCACACACCTCCATTCTGTGCCTTCAACACCTCCATTCTATGACTTAACACACCTTCATTCTATGACTTCACACACTTCCATTCTCTGACTTCACACACCTCCATTCTATGACTTCACACACCTCCATTCTATGACTTCACACACCTCCATCTGTGACTTCACACACCTCCATTCTGAGTTCACACACCTCCATTCTGTGACTTCACACTCCTCAAATCTGACTTCACACAGCTCCATTCTATGATTTCACACACCTCCATACTGTGACTTCACACACCTCCATTGTATGACTTCACACACCTCCATTGTGACTTCACACCTCCATTCTATGAGTTCACACACCTCCATTCTGACTTCACACACCTCCATTCTATGACTTCACACCCCTCCATTCTGACTTCACACACCTACATTCTATGACTTCACACAACTCCATTCTGACTTCACACACCTCCATTCTATGACTTCACACCCCTCCATTCTGACTTCACACACCTACATTCTATGACTTCACACAACTCCATTCTGACTTCACACACCGCCATTCTGTGACTTCACACACCTCCATTCCATGACTTCACACACCTCCTTTCGGTGACTTCACACACCTCCATTCCGTGACTTCACACACCTCAATTTTGACTCACACACTTCCATTCTTTGACTTCACACACCTCCATTCTGTGACTTCACACACCTCCATTTTGACTTCACACACTTCCATTCTTTGACTTCACACACCTCCATTCTGTGACTTCACACACCACCATTGTTTGACTTCACACACCTCCATTTTTGGACTTCACACACCTCCTTTCCTTGACTTCACACATCTCCATTTTATGAGTTCGCACACCTCCATTTTGACTTCACACACTTCCATTCTGTGATTTCACACACCTCCATTCTGTGACTTCGCACACCTCCATTGTTTGACTTCACACACCTCCATTCTTTGATTTCACACACCTCCATTCCATGACTTCACACCCCTACATTCTTACTTCAAAAACAGCCATTCTATGACTTTACAGACCTCCATTCTATGTATTCACAAACGTCCATTCTATGACTTCACACACCTTCATTCCATGACTTCACACGCCTCCATTCTATGAGTTCACACACCTCAATTCTATGAGTTCACACACCTCCATTTTGACTTCACACACCTCCATTCTGTGACTTCACACACCTCCATTCAGTGACTTCACACACCTCCATTCTGTGACTTCACACACCTCAATTTTGACTTCACACACTTCCATTCTTTGACTTCACACACCTCCATTCTGGGACTTAACACACCTCCATTTTGACTTCACACACTTCCATTCTTTGACTTCACACACCTCCATTCTGTGACTTCACACACCACCATTGTTTGACTTCACACACCTCCATTTTTGGACTTCACACACCTCCTTTCCTTGACTTCACACAACTCCATTTTATGAGTTCGCACACCTCCATTTTGACTTCACACACTTCCATTCTGTGATTTCACACACCTCCATTCTCTGACTTCGCACACCTCCATTGTTTGACTTCACACACCTCCATTCTTTGATTTCACACACCTCCATTCCATGACTTCACACACCGCCACTCTATCAGTTCACACACATCCATTCTATGAGTTCACATACCACCATTTTGATTGCACACACCTCCATTGTATGACTTCACACCCCTACATTCTTACTTCAAAAACAGCCATTCTATGACTTTACAGACCTCCATTCTATGTGTTCACAAACGTCCATTCTATGACTTCACACACCTCCATTCTATGACTTTACACACCTCCATTCTATGACTTCACACACCTCCATTCTATGACTTCACACACTTCCATTCTGTGACTTCACACATCTCTATTCTATGAGTTCACACACCTGCATTGTCACTTCACACACCTCCATTCTATGACTTCACACAACTCCATTCTGACTTCACACACCTCCGTCTGTGACTTCACACACCTCAATTCTGTGACTTCACACACCTCCATTATGACTTCACACACCTCCATTCTATAACTTCACACACCTCCATTCTATGACTTCACACCTCCATTCTGTGACTTCACACACCTCCATTCTGAGTTCACACACCTCCATTCTGTGACTTCACACTCCTCAAATCTGACTTCACACAGCTCCATTCTATGATTTCACACACCTCCATACTGTGACTTCACACACCTCCATTGTATGACTTCACACACCTCCATTGTGACTTCACACCTCCATTCTATGAGTTCACACACCTCCATTCTGACTTCACACACCTTCATTCTATGACTTCACACACCTCCATTCTGACTTCACACACCTACATTCTGTGACTTCACACACCTCCATTTTGACTTCATACACTTCCATTCTTTGACTTCACACACCTCCATTCTGTGACTTCACACACCACCATTGTTTGACTTCACACACCTCCATTTTTGGACTTCAAACACCTCCTTTCCATGACTTCACACATCTCCATTTTATGAGTTCGCACACCTACATATTGACTTCACACACCTCCATTCTATGACTTCACACACCTCCATTCTACTTCAGAAACATCCATTCTATGACTTCACACACCTCCATTCTATGACTTCACACACCTCCATTTTGTGACTTCACACACCTTCATTCTGAGTTCACACACCTCAATTCTGTGACTTCACACACCTCAATTCTGGCTTCACACACCTTCATTCTATGACTTCACACACTTCCATTCTCTGACTTCACACACCTCCATTCTTTGACTTCACACACCTCCATTGTGAGTTCACACACCTCCATTCTGTGACTTCACACACCTCCATTCTGTGCCTTCAACACCTCCATTCTATGACTTAACACACCTTCATTCTATGACTTCACACACTTCCATTCTCTGACTTCACACACCTCCATTCTATGACTTCACACACCTCCATTCTATGACTTCACACACCTCCATCTGTGACTTCACACACTTCCATTCTGAGTTCACACCTCCATTCTGTGACTTCACACTCCTCAAATCTGACTTCACACAGCTCCATTCTATGATTTCACACACCTCCATACTGTGACTTCACACACCTCCATTGTATGACTTCACACACCTCCATTGTGACTTCACACCTCCATTCTATGAGTTCACACACCTCCATTCTGACTTCACACACCTCCATTCTATGACTTCACACCCCTCCATTCTGACTTCACACACCTACATTCTATGACTTCACACAACTCCATTCTGACTTCACACACCTCCATTCTATGACTTCACACCCCTCCATTCTGACTTCACACACCTACATTCTATGACTTCACACAACTCCATTCTGACTTCACACACCGCCATTCTGTGACTTCACACACCTCCATTCCATGACTTCACACACCTCCTTTCGGTGACTTCACACACCTCCATTCCGTGACTTCACACACCTCAATTTTGACTCACACACTTCCATTCTTTGACTTCACACACCTCCATTCTGTGACTTCACACACCTCCATTTTGACTTCACACACTTCCATTCTTTGACTTCACACACCTCCATTCTGTGACTTCACACACCACCATTGTTTGACTTCACACACCTCCATTTTTGGACTTCACACACCTCCTTTCCTTGACTTCACACATCTCCATTTTATGAGTTCGCACACCTCCATTTTGACTTCACACACTTCCATTCTGTGATTTCACACACCTCCATTCTGTGACTTCGCACACCTCCATTGTTTGACTTCACACACCTCCATTCTTTGATTTCACACACCTCCATTCCATGACTTCACACCCCTACATTCTTACTTCAAAAACAGCCATTCTATGACTTTACAGACCTCCATTCTATGTATTCACAAACGTCCATTCTATGACTTCACACACCTTCATTCCATGACTTCACACGCCTCCATTCTATGAGTTCACACACCTCAATTCTATGAGTTCACACACCTCCATTTTGACTTCACACACCTCCATTCTGTGACTTCACACACCTCCATTCAGTGACTTCACACACCTCCATTCTGTGACTTCACACACCTCAATTTTGACTTCACACACTTCCATTCTTTGACTTCACACACCTCCATTCTGGGACTTAACACACCTCCATTTTGACTTCACACACTTCCATTCTTTGACTTCACACACCTCCATTCTGTGACTTCACACACCACCATTGTTTGACTTCACACACCTCCATTTTTGGACTTCACACACCTCCTTTCCTTGACTTCACACAACTCCATTTTATGAGTTCGCACACCTCCATTTTGACTTCACACACTTCCATTCTGTGATTTCACACACCTCCATTCTCTGACTTCGCACACCTCCATTGTTTGACTTCACACACCTCCATTCTTTGATTTCACACACCTCCATTCCATGACTTCACACACCGCCACTCTATCAGTTCACACACATCCATTCTATGAGTTCACATACCACCATTTTGATTGCACACACCTCCATTGTATGACTTCACACCCCTACATTCTTACTTCAAAAACAGCCATTCTATGACTTTACAGACCTCCATTCTATGTGTTCACAAACGTCCATTCTATGACTTCACACACCTCCATTCTATGACTTTACACACCTCCATTCTATGACTTCACACACCTCCATTCTATGACTTCACACACTTCCATTCTGTGACTTCACACATCTCTATTCTATGAGTTCACACACCTGCATTGTCACTTCACACACCTCCATTCTATGACTTCACACAACTCCATTCTGACTTCACACACCTCCGTCTGTGACTTCACACACCTCAATTCTGTGACTTCACACACCTCCATTATGACTTCACACACCTCCATTCTATAACTTCACACACCTCCATTCTATGACTTCACACCTCCATTCTGTGACTTCACACACCTCCATTCTGAGTTCACACACCTCCATTCTGTGACTTCACACTCCTCAAATCTGACTTCACACAGCTCCATTCTATGATTTCACACACCTCCATACTGTGACTTCACACACCTCCATTGTATGACTTCACACACCTCCATTGTGACTTCACACCTCCATTCTATGAGTTCACACACCTCCATTCTGACTTCACACACCTTCATTCTATGACTTCACACACCTCCATTCTGACTTCACACACCTACATTCTATGACTTCACACAACTCCATTCGGACTTCACACACCGCCAATCTGTGACTTCACACACCTCCATTCCATGACTTCACACACCTCCTTCCGATGACTCACACCTCCATTCTGTGACTTCACACACCTCCATTCTGTGACTTCACACACCTTCATTTTGACTTCACACAGTTCCATTCTTTGACTTCACACACCTCCATTCTATGAGTTCACACACCTCCATTCTGTGACTTCACACACTTCCATTCCATGACTTCACACACCTCCATTCTTTGACTTCACACACCTCCATTTGTGACTCTACACACCACCTTTTTGACTTCACACACCTCCATTCTGTGATTTCACACACCTCCATTCTGTGACTTCATACACCTTTATTGTTTGACTTCACACCTCCATTCTTTGACTTCACACACCTCCATTCCATGACTTCACACACTTCCATTCTATGAGTTCACACACCTCCATTCTATGAGTTCACACACCTCCATTTTGAGTTCACACACTTCCATTCTGTGACTTCACACACCTCCATTCTGTGACTTCACACACCTCAATTCTGTGACTTCACACACCTCCATTCTATGACTTCACACACTTCCATTCTGTGACTTCACACATCTCTATTCTATGAGTTCACACACCTGCATTGTCACTTCAAACACCTCCATTCTATGACTTCACACAACTCCATTCTGACTTCACACACCTCCATTCTGACTTCACAAACATCAATTCTGTGACTTCACACACCTCCATTCTTTGACTTCACACACCTCCATTGTGAGTTCACACACCTCCATTCTGACTTCACAAACATCAATTCTGTGACTTCACACAACCCATTCTATGACTTCACACACCTCCATTCTATGACTTCACACACCTCCATTCTCTGACTTCACAAACCTCCATTCCGACTTCACACACCTCCATTCTGACCTCACAAATATCAATTCTGTGACTTCACACACCTCCATTCTATGTCTTCACACACCTCCATTCTAAGACTTCACACACTTCCATTCTTTGACTTCACACACCTCCATTCTGTGACTTCGCACACCTCCATTGTTTGACTTCACACACCTCCATTCTGTGACTTCACACACTTTTATTGTTTGACTTCACACACCTCCATTCGTTGACTTCACACACCTTCATTCCATGACTTCACACGCCTCCATTCTATGATTTCACACACCTCAATTCTATGAGTTCACACACCTCCATTTTGACTTCACACACCTCCATTCTGTGACTTCACGCACCTCCATTCTGTGACTTCACACACCTCCATTCTGTGACTTCACACACCTCCATTCTATGACTTCACACACCTCCATTCTGTGACTTCACACACCTCCATTCTGTGACTTCACACACCTCCATTTTGACTTCATACACTTCCATTTTTGACTTCACACACCTCCATTCTGTGACTTCACACACCACCATTGTTTGACTTCACACACCTCCATTTTTGGACTTCAAACACCTCCTTTCCATGACTTCACACATCTCCATTTTATGAGTTCGCACACCTCCATTTTGACTTCACACACCTCCATTCTATGACTTCACACACCTCCATTCTACTTCAGAAACATCCATTCTATGACTTCACACACCTCCATTCTATGACTTCACAAACCTCCATTTTGTGACTTCACACACCTTCATTCTGAGTTCACACACCTCAATTCTGTGACTTCACACACCTCAATTCTGGCTTCACACACCTTCATTCTATGACTTCACACACTTCCATTCTCTGACTTCACGCACCTCCATTCTTTGACTTCACACACCTCCATTGTGAGTTCACACAACTCCATTCTGTGACTTCACACACCTCCATTCTGTGCCTTCAACACCTCCATTCTATGACTTAACACACCTTCATTCTTACTTCACAAACATCAATTCTATGACTTCACACACCTCCATTCTATGACTTCACACACCTCCATTCTATGACTTCACACACCTCCATCTGTGACTTCACACACCTCAATTCTGTGACTTCACACACCTCCATTATGACTTCACACAGCTCCATTCTTTAACCTCACACACCTCCATTCTATGACTTCACACCTCCATTCTGTGACTTCACACACCTCCATTCTTAGTTCACACACCTCCATTCTGTGACTTCACACTCCTCAAATCTGACTTCACACATCTCTATTCTATGATTTCACACACCTCCATACTGTGACTTCACACACCTCCAATGTATGACTTCACACACCTCCATTGTGACTTCACACCTCCATTCTATGAGTTCACACACCTCCATTCTGACTTCACACACCTCCATTCTATGACTTCACACCCCTCCATTCTGACTTCACACACCTACATTCTATGACTTCACACAACTCCATTCTGACTTCACACACCTCCATTCTGTGACTTCACACACCTCCATTCCATGACTTCACACACCTCCTTTCGATGACTTCACACACCTCCATTCTGTGACTTCACACACCTCCATCTGTGCCTTCAACACCTCCATTCTATGACTTAACACACCTTCATTCTTACTTCACAAACATCAATTCTATGACTTCACACACCTCCATTCTATGACTTCACAAACCTCCATTCTATGACTTCACACACCTCCATCTGTGACTTCACACACCTCAATTCTGTGACTTCACACACCTCCATTATGACTTCACACACCTCCATTCTATAACTTCACACACCTCCATTCTATGACTTCACACCTCCATTCTGTGACTTCACATACCTCCATTCTTAGTGCACACACCTCCATTCTGTGACTTCACACTCCTCAAATCTGACTTCACACAGCTCTATTCTATGATTTCACACACCTCCATACTGTGACTTCACACACCTCCATTGTATGACTTCACACACCTCCATTGTGACTTCACACCTCCATTCTATGAGTTCACACACCTCCATTCTGACTTCACACACCTCCATTCTATGACTTCACACCCCTCCATTCTGACTTCACACACCTACATTCTATGACTTCACACAACTCCATTCTGACTTCACACACCGCCATTCTGTGACTTCACACACCTCCATTCCATGACTTCACACACCTCCTTTCGATGACTTCACACACCTCCATTTGTGACTTCACACACCTCAATTTTGACTCACACACTTCCATTCTTTGACTTCACACACCTCCATTCTGTGACTTCACACACCTCCATTTTGACTTCACACACTTCCATTCTTTGACTTCACACACCTCCATTCTGTGACTTCACACAGCACCATTGTTTGACTTCACACACCTCCATTTTTGGACTTCACACACCTCCTTTCCTTGACTTCACACATCTCCATTTTATGAGTTCGCACACCTCCATTTTGACTTCACACACTTCCATTCTGTGATTTCACACACCTCCATTCTGTGACTTCGCACACCTCCATTGTTTGACTTCACACACCTCCATTCTTTGATTTCACACACCTCCATTCCATGACTTCACACCCCTACATTCTTACTTCAAAATCAGCCACTCTATGACTTTACAGACCTCCATTCTATGTATTCACAAACGTCCATTCTATGACTTCACACACCTCCATTCTATGACTTTACACACCTCCATTCTATGACTTCACACACCTCCATTCTATGACTTCACACACTTCCATTCTGTGACTTCACACATCTCTATTCTATGAGTTCACACACCTGCATTGTCACTTCAAACACCTCCATTCTATGACTTCACACAAATCCATTCTGACTTCACACACCTCCATTCTGACTTCACAAACATCAATTCTGTGACTTCACACACCTCCATTCTTTGACTTCACACACCTCCATTGTGAGTTCACACACCTCCATTCTGACTTCACAAACATCAATTCTTTGATTTCACACACCTCCATTCCATGACTTCACACACTTCCATTCTATGAGTTCACACACCTCCATTCTATGAGTTCACACACCTCCATTTTGACTTCACACACCTCCATTCTGTGACTTCACAGACCTCCATTCTGTGACTTCACACACCTAAATTCTGTGACTTCACACACCTCCATTCTATGACTTCACACACTTCCATTCTGTGACTTCACACATCTCTATTCTATGAGTTCACACACCTGCATTGTCACTTCACACACCTCCATTCTATGACTTCACACAACTCCATTCTGACTTCACACACCTCCATTCTGTCTTCACAAACATCAATTCTGTGACTTCACACACCTCCATTCTTTGACTTCACACACCTCCATTGTGAGTTCACACACCTCCATTCTGACTTCACAAACATCAATTCTGTGACTTCACACAACTCCATTCTATGACTTCACACAACTCCATTCTATGCCTTCACACACCTCCATTCTCTGACTTCACAAACCTCCATTCTGACTTCACACACCTCCATTCTGACCTCACAAACATCAATTCTGTGACTTCACACACCTGCATTCTATGTCTTCACACACCTCCATTCTAAGACTTCACACACTTCCATTCTTTGACTTCACACACCTCCATTCTGTGACTTCGCACACCTCCATTGTTTGACTTCACACACCTCCATTCTGTGACTTCACACACCTCCATTCTGTGACTTCACACACCTCCATTCTGTGACTTCACACACCTCCATTTTGACTTCATACACTTCCATTCTTTGACATCACACACCTCCATTCTGTGACTTCACACACCACCATTGTTTGACTTCACACACCTCCATTTTTGGACTTCAAACACCTCCTTTCCATGACTTCACACATCTCCATTTTATGAGTTCGCACACCTACATATTGACTTCACACACCTCCATTCTATGACTTCACACACCTCCATTCTACTTCAGAAACATCCATTCTATGACTTCACACACCTCCATTCTATGACTTCACACACCTCCATTTTGTGACTTCACACACCTTCATTCTGAGTTCACACACCTCAATTCTGTGACTTCACACACCTCAATTCTGGCTTCACACACCTTCATTCTATGACTTCACACACTTCCATTCTCTGACTTCACACACCTCCATTCTGTGACTTCACACACCTCCATTCTGTGCCTTCAACACCTCCATTCTATGACTTAACACACCTTCATTCTTACTTCACAAACATCAATTCTATGACTTCACACACCTCCATTCTATGACTTCACACACCTCCATTCTATGACTTCACACACCTCCATCTGTGACTTCACACACCTCCATTCTGAGTTCACACACCTCCATTCTGTGACTTCACACTCCTCAAATCTGACTTCACACAGCTCCATTCTATGATTTCACACACCTCCATACTGTGACTTCACTCACCTCCATTGTATGACTTCACACACCTCCATTGTGACTTCACACCTCCATTCTATGAGTTCACACACCTCCATTCTGACTTCACACACCTCCATTCTATGACTTCACACCCCTCCATTCTGACTTCACACACCTACATTCTATGACTTCACACAACTCCATTCTGACTTCACACACCGCCATTCTGTGACTTCACACACCTCCATTCCATGACTTCACACACCTCCTTTCGATGACTTCACACACCTCCATTCTGTGACTTCACACACCTCCATTCTGTGACTTCACACACCTTCATTTTGACTTCACACAGTTCCATTCTTTGACTTCACACACCTCCATTCTATGAGTTCACACACCTCCATTCTGTGACTTCACACACTTCCATTCCATGACTTCACACACCTCCATTCTTTGACTTCACACACCTCCATTTGTGACTCTACACACCACCTTTTTGACTTCACACACCTCCATTCTGTGATTTCACACACCTCCATTCTGTGACTTCATACACCTTTATTGTTTGACTTCACACCTCCATTCTTTGACTTCACACACCTCCATTCCATGACTTCACACACTTCCATTCTATGAGTTCACACACCTCCATTCTATGAGTTCACACACCTCCATTTTGACTTCACACACCTCCATTCTGTGACTTCACACACCTCCATTCTGTGACTTCACACACCTAAATTCTGTGACTTCACACACCTCCATTCTATGACTTCACACACTTGCATTCTGTGACTTCACACATCTCTATTCTATGAGTTCACACACCTGCATTGTCACTTCACACACCTTCATTCTATGACTTCACACAACTCCATTCTGACTTCACACACCTCCATTCTGACTTCACAAACATCAATTCTGTGACTTCACACACCTCCATTCTTTGACTTCACACACCTCCATTGTGAGTTCACACACCTCCATTCTGACTTCACAAACATCAATTCTGTGACTTCACACAACTCCATTCTATGACTTCACACAACTCCATTCTATGACTTCACACAACTCCATTCTATGCCTTCACACACCTCCATTCTATGACTTCACAAACCTCCATTCTGACTTCACACACCTCCATTCTGACCTCACAAACATCAATTCTGTGACTTCACACACCTGCATTCTATGTCTTCACACACCTCCATTCTAAGACTTCACACACTTCCATTCTTTGACTTCACACACCTCCATTCTGTGACTTCGCACACCTCCATTGTTTGACTTCACACACCTCCATTCTGTGACTTCACACACTTTTATTGTTTGACTTCACACACCTCCATTCGTTGACTTCACACACCTTCATTCCATGACTTCACACGCCTCCATTCTATGATTTCACACACCTCAATTCTATGAGTTCACACACCTCCATTTTGACTTCACACACCTCCATTCTGTGACTTCACGCACCTCCATTCTGTGACTTCACACACCTCCATTCTGTGACTTCACACACCTCCATTCTATGACTTCACACACCTCCATTCTGTGACTTCACACACCTCCATTCTGTGACTTCACACACCTCCATTTTGACTTCATACACTTCCATTCTTTGACTTCACACACCTCCATTCTGTGACTTCACACACCACCATTGTTTGACTTCACACACCTCCATTTTTGGACTTCAAACACCTCCTTTCCATGACTTCACACATCTCCATTTTATGAGTTCGCACACCTCCATTTTGACTTCACACACCTCCATTCTATGACTTCACACACCTCCATTCTACTTCAGAAACATCCATTCTATGACTTCACACACCTCCATTCTATGACTTCACAAACCTCCATTTTGTGACTTCACACACCTTCATTCTGAGTTCACACACCTCAATTCTGTGACTTCACACACCTCAATTCTGGCTTCACACACCTTCATTCTATGACTTCACACACTTCCATTCTCTGACTTCACGCACCTCCATTCTTTGACTTCACACACCTCCATTGTGAGTTCACACAACTCCATTCTGTGACTTCACACACCTCCATTCTGTGCCTTCAACACCTCCATTCTATGACTTAACACACCTTCATTCTTACTTCACAAACATCAATTCTATGACTTCACACACCTCCATTCTATGACTTCACACACCTCCATTCTATGACTTCACACACCTCCATCTGTGACTTCACACACCTCAATTCTGTGACTTCACACACCTCCATTATGACTTCACACAGCTCCATTCTTTAACCTCACACACCTCCATTCTATGACTTCACACCTCCATTCTGTGACTTCACACACCTCCATTCTTAGTTCACACACCTCCATTCTGTGACTTCACACTCCTCAAATCTGACTTCACACATCTCTATTCTATGATTTCACACACCTCCATACTGTGACTTCACACACCTCCAATGTATGACTTCACACACCTCCATTGTGACTTCACACCTCCATTCTATGAGTTCACACACCTCCATTCTGACTTCACACACCTCCATTCTATGACTTCACACCCCTCCATTCTGACTTCACACACCTACATTCTATGACTTCACACAACTCCATTCTGACTTCACACACCTCCATTCTGTGACTTCACACACCTCCATTCCATGACTTCACACACCTCCTTTCGATGACTTCACACACCTCCATTCTGTGACTTCACACACCTCCATCTGTGCCTTCAACACCTCCATTCTATGACTTAACACACCTTCATTCTTACTTCACAAACATCAATTCTATGACTTCACACACCTCCATTCTATGACTTCACACACCTCCATTCTATGACTTCACACACCTCCATCTGTGACTTCACACACCTCAATTCTGTGACTTCACACACCTCCATTATGACTTCACACACCTCCATTCTATAACTTCACACACCTCCATTCTATGACTTCACACCTCCATTCTGTGACTTCACATACCTCCATTCTTAGTGCACACACCTCCATTCTGTGACTTCACACTCCTCAAATCTGACTTCACACAGCTCTATTCTATGATTTCACACACCTCCATACTGTGACTTCACACACCTCCATTGTATGACTTCACACACCTCCATTGTGACTTCACACCTCCATTCTATGAGTTCACACACCTCCATTCTGACTTCACACACCTCCATTCTATGACTTCACACCCCTCCATTCTGACTTCACACACCTACATTCTATGACTTCACACAACTCCATTCTGACTTCACACACCGCCATTCTGTGACTTCACACACCTCCATTCCATGACTTCACACACCTCCTTTCGATGACTTCACACACCTCCATTTGTGACTTCACACACCTCAATTTTGACTCACACACTTCCATTCTTTGACTTCACACACCTCCATTCTGTGACTTCACACACCTCCATTTTGACTTCACACACTTCCATTCTTTGACTTCACACACCTCCATTCTGTGACTTCACACAGCACCATTGTTTGACTTCACACACCTCCATTTTTGGACTTCACACACCTCCTTTCCTTGACTTCACACATCTCCATTTTATGAGTTCGCACACCTCCATTTTGACTTCACACACTTCCATTCTGTGATTTCACACACCTCCATTCTGTGACTTCGCACACCTCCATTGTTTGACTTCACACACCTCCATTCTTTGATTTCACACACCTCCATTCCATGACTTCACACCCCTACATTCTTACTTCAAAATCAGCCACTCTATGACTTTACAGACCTCCATTCTATGTATTCACAAACGTCCATTCTATGACTTCACACACCTCCATTCTATGACTTTACACACCTCCATTCTATGACTTCACACACCTCCATTCTATGACTTCACACACTTCCATTCTGTGACTTCACACATCTCTATTCTATGAGTTCACACACCTGCATTGTCACTTCAAACACCTCCATTCTATGACTTCACACAAATCCATTCTGACTTCACACACCTCCATTC
Organism: Megascapheus bottae; assembly: GCA_024803745.1. Taxonomy (NCBI): domain Eukaryota; kingdom Metazoa; phylum Chordata; class Mammalia; order Rodentia; family Geomyidae; genus Megascapheus; species Megascapheus bottae. Next base: position 3,572 of record JANJXV010001570.1, on the reverse strand, counting down.
TGACTTCACAAACATCAATTCTGTGACTTCACACACCTCCATTCTTTGACTTCACACACCTCCATTGTGAGTTCACACACCTCCATTCTGACTTCACAAACATCAATTCTTTGATTTCACACACCTCCATTCCATGACTTCACACACTTCCATTCTATGAGTTCACACACCTCCATTCTATGAGTTCACACACCTCCATTTTGACTTCACACACCTCCATTCTGTGACTTCACAGACCTCCATTCTGTGACTTCACACACCTAAATTCTGTGACTTCACACACCTCCATTCTATGACTTCACACACTTCCATTCTGTGACTTCACACATCTCTATTCTATGAGTTCACACACCTGCATTGTCACTTCACACACCTCCATTCTATGACTTCACACAACTCCATTCTGACTTCACACACCTCCATTCTGTCTTCACAAACATCAATTCTGTGACTTCACACACCTCCATTCTTTGACTTCACACACCTCCATTGTGAGTTCACACACCTCCATTCTGACTTCACAAACATCAATTCTGTGACTTCACACAACTCCATTCTATGACTTCACACAACTCCATTCTATGACTTCACACAACTCCATTCTATGCCTTCACACACCTCCATTCTCTGACTTCACAAACCTCCATTCTGACTTCACACACCTCCATTCTGACCTCACAAACATCAATTCTGTGACTTCACACACCTGCATTCTATGTCTTCACACACCTCCATTCTAAGACTTCACACACTTCCATTCTTTGACTTCACACACCTCCATTCTGTGACTTCGCACACCTCCATTGTTTGACTTCACACACCTCCATTCTGTGACTTCACACACTTTTATTGTTTGACTTCACACACCTCCATTCGTTGACTTCACACACCTTCATTCCATGACTTCACACGCCTCCATTCTATGAGTTCACACACCTCAATTCTATGAGTTCACACACCTCCATTTTGACTTCACACACCTCCATTCTGTGACTTCACACACCTCCATTCTGTGACTTCACACACCTCCATTCTGTGACTTCACACACCTCCATTCTATGACTTCACACACCTCCATTCTGTGACTTCACACACCTCCATTCTGTGACTTCACACACCTCCATTTTGACTTCATACACTTCCATTCTTTGACATCACACACCTCCATTCTGTGACTTCACACACCACCATTGTTTGACTTCACACACCTCCATTTTTGGACTTCAAACACCTCCTTTCCATGACTTCACACATCTCCATTTTATGAGTTCGCACACCTACATATTGACTTCACACACCTCCATTCTATGACTTCACACACCTCCATTCTACTTCAGAAACATCCATTCTATGACTTCACACACCTCCATTCTATGACTTCACACACCTCCATTTTGTGACTTCACACACCTTCATTCTGAGTTCACACACCTCAATTCTGTGACTTCACACACCTCAATTCTGGCTTCACACACCTTCATTCTATGACTTCACACACTTCCATTCTCTGACTTCACACACCTCCATTCTGTGACTTCACACACCTCCATTCTGTGCCTTCAACACCTCCATTCTATGACTTAACACACCTTCATTCTTACTTCACAAACATCAATTCTATGACTTCACACACCTCCATTCTATGACTTCACACACCTCCATTCTATGACTTCACACACCTCCATCTGTGACTTCACACACCTCCATTCTGAGTTCACACACCTCCATTCTGTGACTTCACACTCCTCAAATCTGACTTCACACAGCTCCATTCTATGATTTCACACACCTCCATACTGTGACTTCACTCACCTCCATTGTATGACTTCACACACCTCCATTGTGACTTCACACCTCCATTCTATGAGTTCACACACCTCCATTCTGACTTCACACACCTCCATTATATGACTTCACACCCCTCCATTCTGACTTCACACACCTACATTCTATGACTTCACACAACTCCATTCTGACTTCACACACCGCCATTCTGTGACTTCACACACCTCCATTCCATGACTTCACACACCTCCTTTCGATGACTTCACACACCTCCATTCTGTGACTTCACACACCTCCATTCTGTGACTTCACACACCTTCATTTTGACTTCACACAGTTCCATTCTTTGACTTCACACACCTCCATTCTATGAGTTCACACACCTCCATTCTGTGACTTCACACACTTCCATTCCATGACTTCACACACCTCCATTCTTTGACTTCACACACCTCCATTTGTGACTCTACACACCACCTTTTTGACTTCACACACCTCCATTCTGTGATTTCACACACCTCCATTCTGTGACTTCATACACCTTTATTGTTTGACTTCACACCTCCATTCTTTGACTTCACACACCTCCATTCCATGACTTCACACACTTCCATTCTATGAGTTCACACACCTCCATTCTATGAGTTCACACACCTCCATTTTGACTTCACACACCTCCATTCTGTGACTTCACACACCTCTATTCTGTGACTTCACACACCTAAATTCTGTGACTTCACACACCTCCATTCTATGACTTCACACACTTGCATTCTGTGACTTCACACATCTCTATTCTATGAGTTCACACACCTGCATTGTCACTTCACACACCTTCATTCTATGACTTCACACAACTCCATTCTGACTTCACACACCTCCATTCTGACTTCACAAACATCAATTCTGTGACTTCACACACCTCCATTCTTTGACTTCACACACCTCCATTGTGAGTTCACACACCTCCATTCTGACTTCACAAACATCAATTCTGTGACTTCACACAACTCCATTCTATGACTTCACACAACTCCATTCTATGACTTCACACAACTCCATTCTATGCCTTCACACACCTCCATTCTATGACTTCACAAACCTCCATTCTGACTTCACACACCTCCATTCTGACCTCACAAACATCAATTCTGTGACTTCACACACCTGCATTCTATGTCTTCACACACCTCCATTCTAAGACTTCACAAACTTCCATTCTTTGACTTCACACACCTCCATTCTGTGACTTCGCACACCTCCATTGTTTGACTTCACACACCTCCATTCTGTGACTTCACACACTTTTATTGTTTGACTTCACACACCTCCATTCGTTGACTTCACACACCTTCATTCCATGACTTCACACGCCTCCATTCTATGATTTCACACACCTCAATTCTATGAGTTCACACACCTCCATTTTGACTTCACACACCTCCATTCTGTGACTTCACGCACCTCCATTCTGTGACTTCACACACCTCCATTCTGTGACTTCACACACCTCCATTCTATGACTTCACACACCTCCATTCTGTGACTTCACACACCTCCATTCTGTGACTTCACACACCTCCATTTTGACTTCATACACTTCCATTCTTTGACTTCACACACCTCCATTCTGTGACTTCACACACCACCATTGTTTGACTTCACACACCTCCATTTTTGGACTTCAAACACCTCCTTTCCATGACTTCACACATCTCCATTTTATGAGTTCGCACACCTCCATTTTGACTTCACACACCTCCATTCTATGACTTCACACACCTCCA